>PVLA01019934.1:0-11225 GCA_004027455.1 Hydrochoerus hydrochaeris
GGTAAAGACCGTTAAGGATCCATAACGACCTATAAGGACCAGTAATGTCCCTGAATGACGCAGAATGACCAGTAAAGACCCATAATGACCAATAAAGTCATTGTCTGTGTTTATAGATGCCTTTCATATCAATGGGTGGAAAAAACTGACTTCCCACAAACTGTATAATGTAAGTAGGACAAGGAAAATATATTAAAATTTAGAGTTATCATTACAAACTGTGAAGTAAAAACTTCTAAGTGCAATAGATTTTCTTTCTTTAAAGACAAAAGAAAAAAACAAAAAAGGGTAGGAATAATACAGAATTTCAAAAAAAAATATTAACACTAGGAAATCACTAGTTGATAAATTACATTTGTTCTCTTAGAAATAATTGTTCAAGTGACAAAAATCAAAGCATAAAAAGGATAGCATTCAAACATTGACAGTGCAACAATTCTGTTCAATGATTTAATGAAAACTTAGTATTTTGGTCATCTATCTTACACATTTAAACATTCATACACATATCATTTAAAGCACTTTCCATCCTTTTCATTTTTACAATATCTATCATACATTTTGGATCTTATTACTCTTTCAGTTTTTATTATTTTTACACTAGAGAGACAATGTGATACTTACAAATTTATTTCATTTATGAGGATGGCCGCACGTTGCCTCCATTTACCTATAAAGGCCTCAAGATCATCTTTTTTATAGCTGAGTAATATTCCACTGTATAAAAATACATCTTTTTCATCCACTGTGTGGTTGATGGGCATTTTGGTTATTTCCAGGATTTAGCTATTACAAGTTGTGCTGCTACAAACATGGGTGCACGTATATTGCTGTGACATGATCTTTTCATTTTTGGGAGAAAATACCCAGGAGGAGAATAGCTGGGTTGACTTCTAATCCTAGTTTGTTGAGGAATCTTCATATTGATTTCCATAGTGGCTACACCAGTCTCCCACCAACAGTGGAGAAGTGTTCAGTAGATTTTCTTTCATCAGAGTTTTCTTGGTAACCCCTGCATTGATCACTGTTTTACAAGAAATTATAATTGAAGTAATTACATCAGAGAAATGCTGAAATCCAAGAACCAGTGAGCCACTAACTCAGGACATGGGATCAGGCCGAGCGGCCCCTGAGATGCTTACTATTCCCCGCAGAAGTCAGACCTGGACACCAGGGTTCCTGCAGATCAGTTAAGGGTGAGCTTTATGACATCTCCCCCAGTGCACTTCTCGGGACCCCAAACCCCATAAACACCTGTATAAAGCAGACAAAGAAAACCTGTATAAAACAGGAATATTCCTGTTTTACAGATGAGGTGCTGAAACCAGAGAGATAAGGGACTTGTTCATAGCTGTCCATTTCTCATGGGAAAGCCTTCTATACCCCACAGTTCTTCCCATTTGCAAACTCTTTCATGCAACACTGTTAAAATGTAAGTTTCCTCTGACAGTTGGAACAGCACTTTCAGATTTTGCAGCGTTTACAGAACTCCATTGGGAGGATTATTATTATTGTCCCTATGGAGAAAATACTAATGTTAATCTCAAACTTCTTCCTCTGCCCCATGACCTATCAGGACATATGCCAACTCCACTTGTAGCTAGAAAGAAATGGAAGTGAAGCAAACATTGAAAAAGAAAAAAGAAACAAACATTGAACATGTATGATTTATCAAGTGCATGATGTATCTTATATCATGTATTTTTCCCTCACAGGGCCTAGTGGGTTAATCAATCAGGTAATTAATGTCTTTAATTTTCAGTTCTGGGGCTCAATTCTAGAGCTTAAGGTATATGACTGGAAAGCCTTCTTAACACTGAGCTACATGCCCAGCCCCAGGGTAGATATTATTATGCCTTCTTTGCAGATCAGGAAACTGAGGCTCTGAGATGTTATGCAAGTTGTCCAAGAGTACAAATCTAACAAGTCACAGAACTAGGTGGTACATGTCTGCAATCTTGGTTACATGTGAGGCTGAGGCAGAAGCATTACAAATTCAAGGCCAACTTGTACAATTTAGCAAGACGCTGTTTCAAAATAAAATGGGAGAAGAAAAGGACAAGGATGTAGCTCAGTGGTACAGAGCTTCCCACCTTGTATTGAGGCCCTGGGTTCTACTAAGGGAAAAAAAAGTGAGGATCTGGGATTTGAACCCAAACCTGTCCTCTCCTCCATACCATTGCCCTAAATGAGAAACCTCCTGGAATCCTGGCTCCAGAGATCCAAGTACCATGGGGCATTTCCACCTAATTCCTGCTGGCTGACTGCACCCTGAAATAACTTTCGTATTCATTCTTCTCTTTCCCTGTTATAACCTCCCAAATTGTCTTTTTTCACTCTAGCTTCTTTTCATGGGATCCAAGGTCCATACACTGCTAGAAGCAGACTCTCTCTCCATGTGTCTAGGTGTAGCTGCCCATTGAGTTCACGGTGGATTCCAGTTTTTTCTGGCTGTCAAGGCTCTTGGAGATTTCAACTATTTCTCTTCTTTAATGTTCCTGCTCTCTTAGTTGGTCTACCAAGGTGTGTGCATCTGAAAATGAAGCCATGTGTCGGGAAGCCGTGTGTAGCACATGCCTTAATCTCACATGGGAGGCTAAGTCAGGAGGATCACCACAAGTTGGAGGCCTGCCTGAGCTACATGGTAAGTTCAAGACCAGCCTGGATTGTGTCTCAAAAAGAGAGAAGGGGATGGAGAATGATACAATTTAAGGTGTGGCCAACAGACAGTCTGCTACGTCACAGGTGTTTTGTTTTGGGGATACAGGATCTTGCTATGTACTCCAGGCTGGTACTGAACTCACTATGTATCCCTCACTACTTAAGCTCAACCTCCTGCTTCAGCCTCCTAAATTCTGGGCATGCACCAGCACGCTGGACTTCATCAGCCTTTTACTGTCTAATGGGCCTTGGTTTAGATTTTGATTTACAATTCTGTACCAGATGCTTCCTGAGGCTGCTTCTAGTTCTGATTCACAAAGTACAACCACAGGAAAGGGGACTTGAGATCCTGCTCAGGACAGTGGGTGACTACAAGCCAACCCCTGGCCCTGCTAAGCAGAGCTTGAAACGAACCCAGCTGAAGGGCCCGTGCTAACTGTGTGAGAAAATGAATGATTCCTCGAGTCACTGAATTTTCAGCTGCAATCCACAGGCAAAAGATCAAGAAAAATGGGGCAGCATTTTTGGTGTTCATTTGTATTCATGGACGGGCCAAAAAGGAAAAGATTTGTTCAGCTTAAAAATGAAAAGAGTTAATAATAAAATCTTTTAAGTGGCACTCATAGCTTTATAGATAATTACATTTTCCAGTTCCTTGTTTTTACAACACTCTGCAGTACTTGTTTCCTCCCATGTGCCCAGTAACAAAAGCACACAGAGGTTTTTTTTTTTTTTTTTTTGTACCCGGGATCAAACTCACAACCTTGCATTTGCCAAGCAGGTACTTATGCCTGCTGAGCTAAACCCCCAGCCCTACACAGAGGTGTTCTACTGTGCTCCTGATGACACTTCCCTGCCTACTCAAACAGCTCACCTTTCAGCTCGCCTCTCTGCACCCTGGGTATTCCCCCAGACTTCTGCAAGACTTATAGGGAAAAAAATCTTTACCCCAGTAGTCACTGTTTCTAGTGGTTAAGTATTGTTGCTTTCCCTGAGTGCTCTGGGGTAGAGGCGAGAAGATTCTTTTGTTTTGTTTTCTTTTGTTTTTGTCTCCCTGAGACAGGGTCTTGCTATGAGTTCAGGCTGGCCTTGGGCTCACTTTGTAACGTAGGCTTTCATACTATACTTCTTTCTACCATTTTTATCTTTTGTTTTCCTATTTTGATTCTAGAAATATTACCAACTCCACAGTATATGCACATGGTTTCCTTTTAAACAATCATTTGTCCCTGAAGAAACACAGAAAAGATGAAAAACACTCTGAAATTGTATCTTCAAATTAAAATCCAAAGCCATTTATTCCCTAGACTCACACATGCAGAACAGATCATTTTTGGTGACCAGGGTGAAATGCTATTTTTCAGATGTATGAAAGCTGGGAGCGTGGATCACTGTCAGACACAAAATAAACCAAGGAGAGTGCTTTAGGATTCAGATCCTTGAAAATTGAGGGGAAAATGGAATAAAAAAGAGAAACAAATTAAAGCAGTGATTGTTATGGTTTATACATTTTGTAAAGGAAACAAGTAAAGGAAGACCCACATTGGGGTTTCTCAGAGGAAATCATCTGAAAACACAGGCAGCTGGAAGAGAGGGAGGGACACACATCCCGATACCCAAATTAATCTGAAAGAAAAGACTTGTAGATCAAACAAAGCACAGGCCTAGGACTTTATACAACGATAAACCAGCCCATAGGGCTGCCCGCGGGTTTCCTGCTGGAGGGACTCGGATCAGAGCAGAAATCGGCATTTCCCAAAAAACAGAGAACGGCAGACGTATGGCAAACTCAGTCCAGAATATAAGGCCCCGCACCTCCTCTGATTTCCTGCAAACAGAGGGCACTGCGGCCTGGCAACGAAGTTCACTGGCACACACCGGGCCCAGGACCCGCTCCTTTCCCAGCAGGCCGCCAGGTTTTTTTGTTTGTTTTTTGTTGTCCTTTCTTTTTCTTTTTCTTTCTCTGTCAAGCAGTATAACTGCCAAATGGAACATCTAGTCACAACAAGGTTAGGGACCAGCCACAGAATTGAGGATTGCTAGCAAAACAGCACAAGCCCTGTCCTATGACTGGTGTAAAAGGGGGACTTGTACTATCCCATGGGAGCTGTGATAGGAACTTCCTGGCCCTGGGAGCAGCAGCCAGCAACACAGCTACCCCTGGGCCAGGATGTCAGCACTGCCTCCCATGTGCAACCGCCAGCTCAGAACAAGGAGGGCAGAAAGTGAGGAGCCAGCCGTGTGGAACGGAGCGGGTTGCACAGGGTTGGGAGGGGCCAGCTACACGCAGGACTTGGGAGCACGCTTGGGTGGTCTTTATCTGAGGGCGCCACAGCAACCAGGAGAGCCACAGAGACAACCAGGGTAAGGAGCAGTGGGCGAACCATCCAGAAAGCTAATGCCTAAAGACTGGCCACAGCCCAGAACTGTAAACGAAGATCAGTCTCTCATCCAACCCAGCACTAGTTCTGTTGGAAAACTGGTGGACCACTGAAGTGAACACTACCACGGAACAGTGGACACCAGAGGAATATTTTATCTTTGTGTGTACTGTTTTCTTTTTATTGTCTGATTGGTTTTCTTGTCATTTTTTTCTTTTTTAGATATACATATATAAATGTATTTTTTTAAAGAGAAAAAAATTTTTGCTCTATTCTGTCTCTCTCTCCACCTCTCTCTCTTATTTTAGGGATCTTCACATGAGTGATCCTTGTCCCTAACCTTTCTGATTTGCTTCAATAATCTTTTGCTTTTCCCTTCATTCTTTCTCTCTTGCCCTCCTCTCCAGCTTCCCAAAGCTGTGTGATCAGCCTTTGTCCTCCAGCCTTGCTTTGGCTATATTTCTCCTCATCTCTCTCTCTCTTTTGTTTCCCACGTCTTAAATTTCTCCACTATAGAGTAACATCACTCTACTAACTAGGGGGAAACTAAATGCATATGAGCTCCTGATTTATTTGGGGTTTTGTTATATAACTCTAGATCTTGCCCCTATGGTTAAAGATACCAAATCAAGAGTTACTACAGTTTGTCAGACTTCAGGCTGTCAGTGATGCTATTGTGATTGCTAACTATAATACTTTAGCCAGGAGCTCATCCTTTTAATTAGTTGTTCTCCCTTGTATAACAATATTGTGACTGCCATAAACAGCAATAAAGTACAGTACCAAGGGACTAGAGGCTGAACCAAATAGATAGTAACATCTCTGCCTTAATAAATTGATGAAGTAGGATCTTAGGATACATATAAAAACCAAGAACCTCCTACACATAGAAGTCATCTCTGAAGAACAGACATTTCCTAGGGAGGCTTCAATATTAGTGATAAAGCTACTTTCTATAAGAAATATACAGTCACCAACACACACAAAAATAAAATTGAATTTTAAAAATAGAAAATGACAAGACACAGAAGCAAAACCCAAACCCAGATTTCCAGCCCACTGAGCACAAGTCCAAGGGACAATGCAGTAGAAGGAAACACAGGCCACTCTTCTGAAATCTCTGAAATGACAGCAGCAGACATTCAAAAATAGATGCATGAGAAACTCAGATCAGAAATAATCTTCCAGGTAAAAAATAGAGAAATGGAAGATTTACTCAGAAAGTCTAGAGTAGACATAGATTTAAAAAAAAATAGAGGAGCATAGGACAATGATGGAAATCATGAATGCCCAACATAGGAAGGAAATGGAATCCACGAAACAGATTAAAACAGACATCTGTGAAATTAAAAATTCCATTCAAAGTTTGCAAAATCATCTGAATGAAAATGAAGACAAAACTTTAGATCTAGAAGGCAAGATTGTGGCTAGCAATCATGAAAAGAAAGATCTCTTAAAAATAACAAGGGACTGGGCCGGGGATTTGGATCAGCAGTATAATCACCTGCATGACAAGTGTGAGGTCATGAGTTCAATCCCTGGAACAAACAAACAAACAACCAAGGGGCCATGAAATCAATCCAATGGCAGCAAGATAATGCACAGAAGAAAATCCAGCACAAACAACATCAAAAACCTGCTCAGAGAATTAATAGCAGAAAACTTTCCAAAGTGGAAAAAGAATTTGACACCTAGATGAGTGAGACATATAGAACTCCAATTACCCATGACCAAAAATATATCTGCACCAAGGCATATAATCAAGATTTCAGCAGAAGAGCAGAAATTCAACACAATAACAGAAAGTTAAAAGCTGTTAGAGAACAGCAACAATTCACCTAGAAAGGAAAGCCCATCAGAACTACAGCAGACTTCTTAACACAAACCCTTAACTCAAAGAGAGTTTGGAGTGAAGTATTTCAAGTCCTGAAAGAAAATAACTTCCAACTCAGATTGATGTACCCCACAAAACTGTCTTTCAGAATTAATGGAGAAATAAGACACTTTCATGACAAAGAACAACTGAAAGCTGCTCATGACCACCAAACCAGCCCTACACTGTGTTCTGAAAGATATTGTAGAGAAAAATAACACTGTGTACAAGTCCAAGAAAACCAATAGAAAGAAAACACCATGCAGGAAAAGCAATTAAATAGAAGGGAAAGACAAGGAATCAACAGCCGCTAGTAATATGACAGGGGTCAGTCAACACATGTCAGTTATAAGAACCAATGTAAATGGTCTCAACTCACCAATCAAAAGAAATAGACTGGCAGAATGGAATAAGAAACAAGACCCAATGATATGCTGCATATAAGAAACACATTAAACTCAAAAAGAAATTCATAGACCAAAAGCCGAAGTCAATGTAACAGGAGCCCAGAAAAAGGCAGGGGTAGATAGTCTATTTGCAGACAAGGTGAACTTCAAGCCAAGACCGATCAAAAGAGATAAGATCACTACATTCTGGTTAAGGAAAAAAAATCCAAGAAGAGCTTACAGTCATAAATAAATATGCATCAAATACAGGAGCATCCAACTACACAAAACAAATATTAATGGACATAAAAAACAAATAAACACTAATACAATTGTAATGGGGGACCTTAACACCCCATTGTCATAAATAGATAAACTAGACAAAAAGTCAACAAAAAAATATCAGAACTGAACCAAACCCATGAACAAATTGACTTAATAGATGTCTACACCGTGTTCTACCCCACATCACAGTATGCATTCTTCTCAGCTGTGCATGGAACATTCTTCAAAATAGACCACATACTTGTCCATGAAACAGGTTTAAATGCAAACTTGTTGAAATTACCCCATGCACGTGATTGGGCCACAGTGCTATGAAACTGAACATCAACAGTAAAAGAAACCACAAAAACTCCATAAATACATGGAAATTAAATAACACCCTACCAAGCAACAAATGTGTCACAGATTAAATTAAAGAAGAAATTAAACAATATCTACAGCAAAATGATAATACCAATACAATATACTAGGACCTATGGGACACAGTGAAAGCCGTCTTCAGAGGGAAATTCATAGTGTTGAATACCCATATCAGGAAGACAGAAAGAGCTCAAATAAAAAACCTAACATTAAATCTTGAACTGCTAGAAAAAGAAGACAAAGTCAAGCTCAAAGCTCATACAAGAGAGGAAATTATAAAGAGCAAAGCAGAAATTAATGCACTTGAAACTAACAAAACAATACCAAAAAATCAATAAATCAAACAGTTGGTTCTTTGAAAGATTAAATAAAATTGATAAACCGTTAGCCAACCTTAGCAAAAAAAAAATGGAGAGAAAAAGACACAAATTCAAAAATGATGACATCACAACAGGCCCGGCAGAAACACAGAAGATCATCAATACCTATTTTGAGAAACTTTTTTCTAATAAAATGGAAAACATGAATGAAATGGACAGACTCCTAGCTACATATGAACTACCAAAGCTAAATCAAGAAGACATAAAAATGAAGCCAATATCAGTCAATGAAACTGAAAATGTAATTTAAAACCTATCAACAAAGAAAAACCCAAGTCCTGATGAATACACAGCTGAGTTCTACAAGAAATTCAGAGAGGATCAAACGTCACTGCTCTTCAAATGCTTCAGGAAAATAGAAAAGGGAAGCAATACTCCCAAACTCATTCCTAGAAGCAAGTATTACACTGATACCAAAACAAGAGAAAGATTAAAAAAAAAGAAAAAAAAAGCCTTCGGGCCAATCTCCCTAAAGAGCATAGATGCCAAAATCCTCAACATGACAAACAGAATGCAGCAAATCACCAAGAAGATTATACATCATGACCAAATAGGATTCATTTCAAGTATGCAAGGATCGTTTAACATATGCAAATCAGTACATATAATACACCATATTAACAGAGCCAAGGACAAACAGCACATGATCATCTCATAGATGCAGAAAAAGCATTTGACAAAGTCCAACACTCATTCATGATAAAAAAAAAAATAGCCCTACAGAAAATTGGAATAGATGGTTTTTCTCTCAATCTGATGAAAGCCATCTGTGATAAACCAACAGCCAACATCATACTAAATGGTCAAAACCTGAAAGCTTTCTCTCTAAAATCAGGGACTAGATGAGGAGGTCACCTATCAGCACTCTATTCAATATTTCTGGAAACACTGGCTGGAGCAATTAGACAAGAGAAAAAAATAAAGGAATTATGATAGGAAAGAAAGAAGTTAAATTATCTCTATTTGCAGATGACATGATACTCTACACTGAAGATAACAAAAACTCCACCAAAAGACTTCTAGATTTAATAACCAGATTCAGTAGAGTACATGAACACAAAGTCAACACTCAAAAATCAATAGCTTTCCTGTACACAAGTAACAAGCTCACTGGAGAGTAATTGGAGAAGCAACACCCTTCACAAAACTATCTCAAAAAAAAAAAAATCCAACCACAAAATACTTAAGAATCAATTTAACAAACTAACATTGGCCAGAGAAACTATTAAAATATCATTACATTCAAAACTACAGTACTCTGAAAAAGGAAATCAAGGAAGGATATCAGAAAATGGAAAAGTATCTGTTGCTCTTTGGTAGGATAAGGGGGTGGGAATGGAGGGAAAAAAGAACAAGTGAGGCCATGCACGGATACAAATCCCCTATAATGAACGTGGCCATTGTGTACCTAAATTATACTAATAAATACAAAGGTATGAAAAAAGATGGAGCTTCACTTCCTTCTGTGTTGAACTGTCTGACTGTAACTTGGCTCCCACTGTCTGACTTGGCATGTGTGATAACAATGCTCCATCAGCGTTACCCCTGTGCAGATATTCTTCTTTTCAGCAATCTTCTTAAAATACTTATAGGTGTCATATGAATTTGTTTTATAGTTTCTTTCTTTTGTATGATGACTTTATTAGCATTAGAAAGAATTAGGCTCTTGTTTCTAGCCTATTCCTCAGTGTTTCTTTTGATTTCTGGACTTGTAAGAACACATCAGAACTCTTGTTCAACTGCTTGCACTCATTTCTTATTCTACACCTTTAATCTTCTCAACTTTAGAATCCTATTAATTTGTTTAGCAGTTTGTTGTAGTTCTCTTCTGCTGTTTCCAATCTTCCAAGGGCTGTCCATGTGAAATTATACATTGTAGATGTTAAATTTTTAATTCTGTATTCTAGTTGGTTCTTTGTAAATTTCCATGTGTCTATGGAAATAACTGGTGTTTTCATCCACTGTATCTGTTATAAGCTTTATCGTAGTGACTGTAAGTCATTTGGATGTAGTAACTTCTAACTCTACTGTGTGACATATCCGTGGGTTTACCAAAAATGAACATTTTCTTCTAGGTGCTAGGGCCTCAGTTTATCACAGGTCCCTTTATCGTTTATGTAATTTCATATATATACCAGAGAATTAGCCCCAATCTTATACTGTGTCCTTCAAAGAGCATGCAGGCTTCTTCCCACCTCACTAGTGAGGACAAGGACTGGTCACCCAGTTCCCCACAGAGAGACGTCCAGCTTGGGATCTACCCCACCTTTTA
The DNA here is from genome assembly GCA_004027455.1 of Hydrochoerus hydrochaeris. Classification (NCBI taxonomy): domain Eukaryota; kingdom Metazoa; phylum Chordata; class Mammalia; order Rodentia; family Hydrochaeridae; genus Hydrochoerus; species Hydrochoerus hydrochaeris. The sequence continues at coordinate 10,599 of PVLA01019934.1, forward strand.
TCACACTCCACCTGTCTGCGATGACTCAAACTCCACCTTCAGCTCTGCCTCTATTTTTCCGTTTTTCATTTTCTCTTAAAAGTCACATCTAAAATCTAGTCAGAGCCTGAGATATGAAACTGTCTGGAAATCATAAAATACAAAACCAATACTACCCAGAAACTAGGCACTCTATGTGAGAATGGACACAGGAATGAGAGTGACTGTCACACACTATAGGGCAGCAGTGGTAAACCTATGGCACCCGTGCCACAGCTGGCTGTTTCTTATTATTAAATACCTTAGAGCAGAGGCCAGTAAAGCATGGAATAGGTTTGGACAAATTTGATGAAAGCATCAAAATGACACCATTGGTGCCATCTGCCATGAACTAATTCCTTATAGATGTGTCAAAGGAACTTAGAGAAAAGTTTTGAACATAGCTGTCTCCAGAGTACTATTATGCAGCGGAGAATATGGTAAAATTAAGAAGTGAAATGTTCTGTTGGGGCTATCATGATGCTTGGATCCCCGGTGAGATTTTATCACCTGCTAAAGACATAGAAATTGTGGGCCTCCAGAGAATCTAAAGACACTGTTATTACAAAGCAAGCTGGCTGTCATCCCATGCATGGAAGCCCCCAGGCA
>PVLA01019935.1:0-11223 GCA_004027455.1 Hydrochoerus hydrochaeris
CACTTTGTGTTATTACTGATCCTCTGTAATGCCTTTTTTTTACTAGGGAGAAGGGCCTTCAGTGTTGTTCTCAGTGGCACTTTCACAGTGGCTAAAACTCTAAACAATGTAAAGGAAATAGAAATAATTATCAACAAAAACACTTAAGAAACAAACAAAACCCTACACTCACAAGATATCTGAAATAAATTCTTTTTAAATATACAAAATATTGTATATCTGGGAGGGAAAGTTGGAAACTAGTGTCAATGTCTTATTGTCTTATCTTGAACTCTTGCATTGCTTACATAATTTTGTTAGATTTGGCTTTGTTCTGTCTTGTTTTTGATGTTATCCTGTCAGATGGTAGGGGCAGCTATTTTGAATATAATGGGATATATTATGGTAATCATGCTTTCCAATTTTATTGGTTTGAAATCTTATAATACTTTCATTCATTTGTTTGATTGGTTTTATTCTGTTTTGTTTGATTTTTATTATGTGTGATGATATGAACAGCTCTTTTGAAGAAAACAATACATTTTTTAGCCTATCATCGTGTTTTGAAGTCCTACCATGATTTTGTTTTTATGTTTTAATTGGTCTATCCTGTTGTCATTTATTTGATTTTATTATGTGTGATGGTATAGACAAATTTTTTGACAAATTGAGATATGGCAGCCATGGTTCACTTCTGGGTAGTTGGTTGTGCAGTTCTGTAACACTTTCATTCTTTTGAATGGTTTTATACTATATTGTCATGTTTAATATTATTTTGTGTGAAGGTATGCTCACCTATTTTGAAGAAAAGAGAGATTATGGTAGGTACTGTTGATGTCCAATTATCTGGTTGTGAAGTGCTGTGTTGCTTGTATTATTTTGTTCTGATTTGCTTGTTTTATTCCTTAAAAATAAAAAAAAATAGAAAAGAAATTTTGTCATCTTCCTCCCTTGCTGTGTGGGTGGAATCAGCAGGCAGTGTCACAAGTGAGGGGACACTGTATATCAGGAATCCTCAGAGGTCTGCAATTTCATTTACCAAACTAGGATTCTGAGGAGATAGCAGTGACTGGCCTGGAACCACCTGTTCTTGATTGTCAAGATTCTGCAGACTTCTAGAGTATCCATGCCCATTTGTGGAGTGCACAGTCCCTGCTGTACTTCCCAAGCTGTAGTGGGTTTCCCTAGGCTTTGGTGAATACAGGCGGGATCTTGAAAGGGAGGACAATCACACTAATTCCTTCTTACCCACCATGACAAAGAGCCCGTGTACCTGGGCGATTCCCTTCTATTCTCATCACTACATTCAAGTGGCAGATGACCCTGTATGATCTCTGAAAATAGCTGTGTACTCTGGTGAAGAAGGTAGGAGGAATAGGGACAATTTGGCTTGTGTTCAGGGCTTCTATCTGTGACCCAGCAGAGCAGGAGATTTTCAGGACTCATGTTAAGCAGTTTTGACACAGTGCTTATTTCTCAGCTGAACTGAAAATACACCAAGCTGGGTATGCTTGCCTGTGATGTTTGCCTTGCTATTAAAATGCCTGTACCCAGAAGAATCAGATGTGGGGTGGGTGAACTCACCATGGAAGCAGCACACTTTTCTTTATTTGATGTGATCTATGGTTGTCCACTTTTCTTTCTTTTTAAATTTAAAATAACTTCACTGGAATAAAATTTACACACTATACAATTTATGATCTTAAAGTGTATGATTCAGTGGGTTTTAGAAAGTTGATAGAGTTGTGCAGTCCTGACCATAGTTCAATTTAAACCACTTTTCTTATCCCCAAAGAAGAACACTTTACCCACTACCTACCATCCCCCAACCCTTTCCTTCTTAATCTAGGAAGGCACTGAGCTTTTGTCTCTCTTCACAATGTTCTTATTTTGATATTATTTTTATTCATAACTGACCATGTTCACAGCAATGATCAAGACCAATGAACTGTTAAGGTCACCTGTTATAATTGTGTTCTTGTGCATTTGGTTTTTCATGTCCATTAGTATCTGTCTTATATAGTTGGGTACTCCTGTATTTGGTATATATATATATATATATATATATATATATATATATATATATAATTGTTAGCTCTTCCTCTTGAATTTTTCCACTAATGAGTATGTAGGGACCGTCTTTATCTCTTTTAATCATTTTAGGATTGAAGTTCACATTGTCTGAAAATAGAACAGTTATACCCTTATTTTTTTCTGGATTACTGTTGCAAGGAATACTATTTTCCATCCTTTGACTTTTAATCTATGGGTTTCCTTTTCAGTTAGATGTGTTTCTTGTATACAGCACATTGTTGGATCATGCTTCCTGTTACATTCTGTCAACCTATTTCTTTTGATAAGTCAACTGAGGCCATTTACATTTATGGATATCACTGATATGTACTGGATCAATTTCACCAAGTTATATTCCAGTCATTTGCTTTCTGCTTCTCCCACATGTTTAATTGCTTGTCCTACCTGGTGATTTCTTTCTTTTGTGGTTCTGGGGGTTGTGGTCATTTTTATCTCTATGTAATATGTCTTTCAACACTCTTTCTAGGATTGGCTTGGTTGAAGTAAATTTCCCTGGTTGCTCTTTGTCATGAAGTACCTTGTTTCTTCATTAAATTTGAATAAAAGTTTTTCTGGGTACATCAGTCTGGGTTGAAAGTTGTTTTCCTTTATGGCTTGAAATACCTCATTACAAGGTCATCTTGACTTGAGGGTTTGTGTTGAACAATCTGCTGTGAATCTAATGGACTTTCCTTGATAGGTGAGTTGTGTCTTTTCTCTAACAGCTTTTAGTATTCTGTTTTTATGCTGTATGTCTGACACCTTAATTATTATATGTCTGTGTGTAGATTTATGTTGGTTGTGACTGTTTGGCATTCCATATGCCTCACTTATTTGCATATCAGATTTTTTCCCCATGTTTGGGTAATTTTCTTCTGTTACTTCCATGCATGCTTTAATTATGTCATTTGCATTGACTGCTGCCTCTTCACTGATGCCTATTAATCTTATATGTTTTCTCTTGCCTGGATTTTCACTTCATGCTGCTTTGCTATTTTTAAAAGTTCTATCCTTTTGTAATCACTAATTGTGATCCTGTCCTTGAGGTCTGAAATCCTACTTCAGCTTCATTTAAATGGTTTTGCCAGCTTTGAATAGAATTTTTTGTTTCTTGGGTGTCTCTTTGATTTTGTTTCATGAATTCTGCATGTTTTATATATTGTTCATTCAAAATTCCAATCAGTTTCCCATGTGCCTGTACTTTTTTCTCTATTTCTTTTTTAGCTGTGCTCAACAACTGCTTTGCTATGGTTGCTATTTCTATCTTTACATGGGAGAGTACTTCTATTTTGATTTCTTCTATATCCTCATGGAGTTGGTTTTTTATTTCACTCACAATGTTTTTGGAGATTTCTTTTGTTACTTTTGAAGTCCCATATTTCAATTTCTCTTGTACTTGCTCCTGGTGGACTAGATGTTTGACATTACATTTCACTTTTTCCTTTTGCGATTTTCCCCTTTTGAATTAATATTTGTTCTTCAATCCCACTAGTGTCAACTTTTGGTAGTATGTATCTTGGGGTCCTAATGTAAAGTTGATGTTTGTACAATTTCTGGTTCCCACAATGAATAGGTGGGCCAGTCACTTGACATCTCACTGCAAGGTCTTTTGGATGAGTTCTATATTCTTCCTGGGCTGTCAAGCCTAGTAGTATTAATGTAGGTCAACTTTTAGTTCCTGCTATTACTTTATCTTCAGGTTATTCCAGGTCAACAAATCTCCCTGTCTATAGTATTTGTGTTGGCTGAGGCCCTACTGTTCCCCTATTGTGTTCCTGTGTGTCTAATAACCCCTTTAGATTTTCTCCAAGTTGGAGGAGTCCTTATTGGCACACTCCTCACTCTGCCTGATGTTTTCTGTGTGCAGGAAGGAGTCACCCACACTCTTGTCAGACACAACAAGGTCTTACAGTTAGTTGGAGGAAACTTTACTACTGGCCCTATTTACCCACTGTAAACCCACTCTATTTTATGGGCATACTCACCACATTGACTAGAGCCTGCCAAAATATTCTGTTTAGGTGAGGCAGTCACTGGATCTCCCCTCAAGCTAGCACAGTTAGCTAGCTTGAAGGGTGATACAGTCCTCTGCAGTCCAAGGTTCTGAAAGAAGGGGTATGAGCTCTGGCTGGAGTTCCTTGGTCCTGAAAGGTCATCTGTGGAGACAGTAGGAGTCACAGGAGGGGCCTTGGCCTAAGCCAGCCCTGTGTGTTCTTCTAGCTGGAGTTCCTGGGTGCCATGAGGTGGTCTGCAGAGAAGGCAGTCTCATGAGAGACCCGCATCTAGGCTGGCCTCTGGGGGGCGGGCTCTGACTGGAGTGTCTGGGTCCCACAAGGTGTTCTGCAGAGACAGTGGGAGTTGCAGGAGAGGCCCATGAGGTGGTCTCTGGAGAAGGCAGAGTAGTAGGGGAGGCCCGCTTCTAGGCCAGCCCTGGGCATGCATCTGGCTGGAGTTCCTGGGTGCTGCGAGGTGGTCCAGCAAGGTGTTTTTATAAATTTCAGTAGCCTTGCAATCCAATTTCAACTCAGAGATTGTGATATCCCTTGCCTTGTGTTTGTACCCAGAAATGTTTCTCTTATTCTGGGTCATTTCTGATTCCACATAAATTTTAGAATACTTTTCTCTAATTCTGTGAGATATGCTACTATAATTTTTCTATGACTCTATAGTAACTCTAAAAGCAGGGTGATTTTTACAATATTCATCTTCCACAAGATTAAGAGATATCAATACATTTTCTGATATCCTATTAAATCAATCTTTTAGAAAGTGATACTTTTCAAGAGGTGATTTACTTTGTTAGATTTATTCCCATATATATTCTTTTTTTGGATGGAGCTATGGACATGAAATTTTCAAATGCCTCCTGTAAAATGTATGAATGCATAGAGGATTTTTATGTAATGTAAGATTATTGCTGAATAACTGACAAATTAAAATGATTGAAGAGTTTTATTTTTTGTTATTTTAGACCTTCAGGCATGAATACATGAAAATCTCTTTAAGTTTTCATGTCCCATTCAGCTGTGAGGCAAACAAGTGCCTTGGATAGGTACTGCTTGGGCTCACGTGATAACTGCTTATTTCCCTGAGTGTCTATCTTCTGTTCTTCTCAACTAAAAGATCTGATATTCATCCCAGATGTAATAGCAGTTTATATTTCTGCCTGTCTCTCAATACAAGTCAAAGTTTGTTTTAAGAATTATATTACAAATTTCCAGTCTAGCTCATAGGTCTGAGAAATTCATCTATAGACTTTAGTGTACTTATGAGTGTCATCTTAAAACTTTCCTAGATTAAGTTTAATCTGCTTTAGATTAATGAGAAAACAGAGTCATGAAGTTAGATAGAATCATATGACATAATTATAGTTTAAACACAAATAATAATTACTTCTTTTGTAAAGAAAGTTTGAACATAAGGCAATTCTGACCCTTTGTCAACTTTTCTGCAATATGGTCCTTGTTATGGCAGAGGACCATAATTAATAATACTCTATGCATTCCATTTTGGCAATATAATACATGTTGCTTCTGTGCACATTCTGGAAATATCAAATGGCACTTCTTTTTTGGTACCAGGGATTGAACATTGTGCTTTCCATGACATTGTGCTTTCCAGGCAAGCTCTTGTGGCAATGGGCTAAAACACTGGTCCTCAAAAGTCACTTTTTCAACATTGAAGGGTAAAATATTTTGAAGTGTTTAGGATTATATTCCAAAGGAGTAAGATATCTTGGTCTTGAAGTCATCAGTTTTAAACAGAATAAAATATCAGGCATTTGCATTAATTTCTATTTGATTTTTATATCCTTAAATCCTGCCTCAAGGAGACTCCACTCCAGGGCACGTAGGCACCATCCAAGAAGAGCTCAGAAGATAAAATCTGACAAACCCATCTCTACTCAAAATGGTGTGTAATTTTTTCTTCTCTGGAAACTTGTGTACTTATTCCCATAACTGTTTGCATGATAAGATATTATTGATCTCACACATAACAACCTGTTTAAAGAAGAAAGCACTGTTTATCATAAACCTAACACTTTCTAGTTTTTTAAAAGTACTCAAAAAATAAGTGGGAAGTATTTGGAACAATACCTAGCCTATGAAGGAGGTCACTTCTAGAGACAAATAGGTAAAAATGGTTTGGAGAAAAATCCTATGGTGGGAAAAATCTACTAGACATTTCTGTTGTTTGCCTAATCATGTAAGCAATGTTTTGTACCAGTAAAGCAAAGCTACACATATTAAGTCCATTTTAAATTTTATATATCTCTGAAGCTCACAGGTTAAATTTATATCCATCAACTGCTTATCACAATTTACATGTAAAATAAGGCATATTTATTTTTCTTTTTCATGCTTACAAAAAGTAAAAGGCTGACTGAAATCTGTTTCTTACTCTTAAACGACATATGTCAGGCACATATGTATGTCATTTCCCTGATAACCTCCTATTTGCAAGATGGACAGTCTAATTACAAGGTGGATTTAAAGTTAATTCCTAATAATTTGGAAAAAATGTGGAGTTCCCAATTTAATAGTAAAGAGACACATGTACAATAGATAACTGGAAACTTTTCTGCAGCTCAGAGTCAGTTTCCACTGAGGAACATTTATGTATCTGCCAGAGAGCAGCCATGGCCATGACACTTCACTTACTTGATATCACACAACTAGATATCTGTCTACAAAAAGGACTCCAGCTGTCTGTCTCATCAAAATTCCATTGGTCATTGGCTTCGATGGAGGACCACCAGAAAACGCTGGAGGAATCTGTACTCTGCTCCAATAGTGGTAGCTTCTCTCAAGTGTTTAACAAGCTGGCATGGTAAACACTGCTTGCCCAGTTTCTACATGGGATAGATAAAACCCTGAGCAAATTTTTTTCCATAGGACTTTGTAAGTTTACACTTAAAATTTCAAGTCCATAATTTATTATTGTAATATATTATACACATAAATGATAACTATACTTATGAGGGAATAAAGAAGAAAAGAGATCTTACCTTTTGGTAAATATGCTATGATCCCTTAAGTGTGGTGCATTGGAACTAGATCCTACTGATTTTATCTGGAAGTTGGTTGTTTCCACCGTGTCTCAGAGTCATTCTCCTTAGGGAAATTGTTGCCCAGAATGCTAAATCAAGGCATGGGTTTTATGGGTATTTTCTAGAGAGGAAAAATTCTGATGTGTCTTCTGACCCATAGATGAGATATGTATACTCACCTAAGATGAATTGCTTGTCTTTGGTATTAACAAATGGTCATTTTTTTATGGGCTTCACTTAGTTGTTGAGAAGGAGGAAAAGTTTGATAAGTTTAAAATTTTTTCTCTAATCTCACATGGCTCCATAAAAAAGGAATGGATTAAATGACAAAAGTGATTAGAAATAATATGAGAGAAAGGAATACTTTTAGAACTATGTCCATTAATAATATTGGAATCAAAACATCCAAACTGGTAAATATGGGGCTTAATTAGCTGAGGTCAGCAACCACTCACATGAACCCATTTCAGAGCCTCACTGTGTGACCCTGAATTTGAAAGTTACAAAGCATTTAAAACAGAGAAACACAAAAAGATATCCTGTTGGAAATAATTTAGCTAGGCACTTAAATTAATTTTTGGTTGACACCTGCTTCCTTCTTCTTTGTTGAGCAGGTTAATTTTTCTTCTGATGGTACAGCTCATCCTGCTTTTCCATTGGGATTGCACTCTGCGTAATTTTCCATTCTCCTGAGTCAAATATAAGTCATTAGTTAAATGCAGGGCTCAAGCTGGTGTCAGTTTGGCCAAACTAAAGCACTTTTCTTTGATGATCACAGCAAGTTATTTAAACAACTTGGCTGTGAGTCATTATTCTAAGCATGGAAAGGTGAGGATGGAGAATCTCAAGAGATAGACTGCCTTCTCACTGAAGATCAGATAAGAAAAGGAAATGATGCAGAACACACTAAACATGTCCCTTAGAAAGCAGATGATGATGATGACCACTCCATTTCAGTGAAATCAGTCCCCCAATCTTAACACCCCTTGTCTATCTATGAACTTTTAGCAGCCGGATATGGACTCACTATTTATTCATAGATATGTATGTTTATTAACAATGAACTGGATTTCACAAAAGCCATTTTATAACATTTCATGTCAAAATATACTAGGGAGAACTCTAAATATTATGTTTACCTATAGTTGGTAAGATCAAGCCATAGCAGTCTGGTCAAACAAGAACACTAGAAAATTTAGTAACTAAGTCCAAATACTACATATGCAAAACAGGAACAAAAGTCTCATTAAAATGCAGCATAACATTCATAAGTTCTCAATTTAAATTTATCATCACTTTAACAAAATTATATGAGCATTTATTACAAAGACATTACATAATATTATATGAGCATTTACAAATAAGATATTACATAAAAAATTGAAGCACAAAAATTCTGATTATTTACATGCATCATTATCTAGAATTTATGAAACAGAAGCAAACTGTTACCTACTTCCTCTTATCTGTGAGGAAGACCTCAAAATGATAATGTTCTTAAGTCAAAGGACTTCCAAATAATATAAACAGACTATAACTCTACTTGCTAGATGTCTGTAACTCCAAGTTCCTGTTCTACAAATTTGAGAAATGAGTTCTAGGATGAACAGAATTTAAGAAAAGGAACAATTTATTGAAAGAGAAAAAATTCTAAGAGAGACAGAAGTTACAGTGAAAGTGAATTGCCCTTTCATTTTTAAACAAGCTAAAATGATTGTATGTCTTCAGGAGTTTCTTGGTGATATTTTGATACATTTGTGATCTGTGTACTGATGAACTCAAGATATTTAAGTTATCCATCCTTTCAAGTACTAATCCTTACTGTATTATGATAATGTCACTAGCTCTTTCTTTCACCTATTTGGGATTATATAGCCCAATATTACAACCTCTGAGACTATATAGCCCAATGTTATAACCTTTGGGATTATATAACCCAATAGTATAATCTTTCTGTATGAATGAGCAGCAGTAATCATTCCATCTATTCTCTGTGATTCTGTCCCTTGGGATCAATACCCAACTTTCTTATTGGCCCCATATCTGTGTTAATATTTTTTTCTTCTTTTTCTGTGAGATCAGCTAGTTTATATTCCAAATGGAAGACTTCTTGAAGTATCTGTCTTTCTGTGTCTAATTTTGTTTCATTCATCATTAAGTCACACTAATTTTTGAGACACAATCTCACTACCGAGTTCAGGCTACTTTTATCCCAGTGTAGTCCAGGCTGGCCTTGAACTCACAAGGATCATCCTGCCTCAGAATCCTGACTGTGTGAAGACAGGCATCAGCCATCATGCTTGGCTTGGGAAAGTCATCCTCGTTGGAAATGCAAGAATAGCGATCTCCAAAATGCAGCATGCGTGTCTCTCCATGTGCAGACACTGAAGACTATGTTTAGAATTTAAAGGAAACTTGGCCCTGAAATTCAGAGCAACATCATCATGGAATCAAGTCCTGCATACAACACACAACTCATTGTGACATTTTCATTATCTTACATGAATATAAACTAAGAAACATTAATACAAAAATACATGACCTGTTGTCATGCATAAAAGTGAGAGGGGAAGAGATACATACTGAAGATATTATCACATAATGAGCCAGGATAATCTCATGATGGCTGTCATTATTACCTAACTTCATCATATTCACTATGGGTGCTGCCTTCTCTGAGACATCCATCACTAGAGCTGCCTGCATAACAAATTGATATGGCCATGGGGCCTCCTTCTGTTGATGAGAACCAGGCCAGCCCTGATTCTGCAGCTCTGGAATAGAACCCAGAGCTGGCAGCCCTGGTGTTCCCACTCAGTACTCAGGGCAAAACACAGACACTGTGGAGCTGAGGTTTCCCATACCAATACTTTAAAAGATGTTCTATGGAAAATAGCAGATCCTGAGTGATTAAATATACACAGATGGGATAAACAGGTGACATGTGTGACAGTTTCCTGATCATGATCTCTGTTTGTAGGTGTCCAGTGTGAGGTGCAGTAGGTGCAGTGTGGGGAATCTTGGTGGAGACTGCAAGGTTCTTAGGACTCTTCTTTGTATCCTCTTCAGTCACCTTCATTAGCTCTAATGTGTACAGCTTCTGCCAGTCTTCTTGAAATATGAAGACTGGGTCTCATTAACTATTAACTAGAGGAGGCAGCACAGTCTATGGAGACTCCACAAAGGGTCAATTAACCATCTGAAACCCAAAGCCAAGAACGCATCGTTTCTATGAATTATCAGTGTGGAACTGAGTACATGGTTGTGTATTAGTGTGTAAGGGAAATAGTGAGGGGACAGCATTGCAAGCCAGACACAAAGCCTTCCTTCAGGGACATCCATGACCTGCAGAGAGCAAGGATCATCCACAGAGTATAGGAAAGTTCCCAAGGGCAAGAACAGAGAAGGAAATTGGGGAGCAAGTGCTTCCTGTCAGCCTCTATGCTTCCCTCTGTGCAAATCATAGGTCCTGAGGGACCCTGCAGCACATAAGCTGTGAATGACTCATGGAGTAACAAGTTATAAGTCAAAATTCTCTCTTAAATTTAATTACAGGGATATAGATTTACATAGTCCCTTTTTATCTTTTAGCATGACTTTTCTTTGATGAGTAAATGCTATTTGCATGCATTTTAATGTGTACCATAAATTTTGTGAGTTTTGGGGATTTTTTGAGTGCCAAATCATCAACATTTAACAATAAATCAGATCACTTTACCTCCATGAGAGGAGTTGTCTCATGCAGAATTAAATTATTCAGTTTGGGGAATTAAATCATCCACATCTCTCTCTTGAGGGTCTGAGAACACACAACTCTTCCCTCATCCAGGTCATTACAGAAGACTTTGTGCCCAGGATCAGCACCAGCACCATGTGCGCACAGTGCTCAGGGGAGAAGGGAATAAGGACAGCCTGGCTGCCCTCAGGACACTGGTCAAGGGCCTTAGAGAGCTCTTTCTGTTCATGGTAGCAGAACAGGAGTAGGGACTGTGATTCCTTTATAAAGGTTAGAAATAAGGATTTATTCAAGATAGTAATAGCATTCTATCTTTTGGATATCTATTTACATCCCTACCTACATACTTATATATAATACCTATTTTGGCTTGGATCCCCCATGT
>PVLA01019936.1:0-11196 GCA_004027455.1 Hydrochoerus hydrochaeris
CTGAATACAAGAAACACATTTAACACAAAACTAAAGTCGTAGACTAAAAATCAAAAGAGGAAAACAATATTCCATGCAACAGGGACCCCCAAACAGGCAGAAGTACCTATACTATTTTCAGACAAAGTGTATTTTAAGCCAAAGATGATTCAAAAAGGCAAAGAAGGACATTATATATTGGTTAACAAAACTATTCAATACGAAGATATAACAATTATAAACTATATGCACCAAACCACAGTGCACCCAACTTCATAAAACAATCTGTAACGAATATAAAAGATCAGAGAAATATCAACACAATTACACTACCCCACTATCACAACTATCCCAGTATCACAAATAAACAGACCAACTACACTAAAAATCAGCAAAGAAATGTCAGAGTTGAACCAAACCTTCAAACAAATTAATATAAAAGATACTTACAGAGTTCTACCCAGCAAGAACAAAATCCAAATTCTTTTCAGCTGCACATGATGCTTTTTCCAAAACAAACCACATACTAGCTAATAAAATATGCCTAAGTAAATATAAATGACTGAAAATTTACTTTGCATATTATCAGATTACAATGCAATAGAATTATAAGTCAACAGAAATGTAAATCACAGAACTAGGCAAACAATGAAACTGAACAAAACACTTGAATGGTCAGTGTATCACAGAGGAAATCAAAGAAGAAATATGACAACCACAAGAATTAAATGATAATAACAATACAACATACCAAAACTTAGGGCACACAAATAAAGCAGGCATATGATGTAAGTTTATAATGGTGAACGCTCACATCAAAATAGTAGAATACGGGGCCAAGGATTTAGCTTAGCAGCGTAAGAGCCTGCTGGCAAGCGTGAAGTCATGAGTTAGATCCCTGGTAGAAAAGAAAAAAAGCCCAAAGAAATAACTTAATGGTATACTTACGGTTTTAAAAAACAATAATTGAAACCCAGAGTTTGTATAAGGAATGAAGTTTAAAGGCTCAGAGGGGAAACTAATTAAGTCAAGGCAAAACAAAAACAAAACAAATACAAAGAATTAATGAATCAAAGAGCTGCCTCTTTGGACAATGAGATACACAAACTTTCAGCCAATCTTACCAAGAAAAGAAAAATGAACATAATTATAAATGAGAAAGATGAAATAACAATACACACTGCCAAAATCCAGAAAATTATTAACTACTACTTCACAAACACTATGTGCTATAAAATTGAAGGACTCAGAAGAAATGGAGAGATTGTAGATACATATTAATTCCCAAAACTGAACCAAGAACACTTAAAAATCTTAAACAATTCAGTAATAGAAAATGAAATGGAACTAGCAACAAACAATAACTACAAACTAATAAAAGCCCAGGAACTGATAGATTCACAGCCAATTCTACAAGAACTTCAGGAATCTAACACCAATTCTCCTCAATGTCTTAATAAAATTGAGAGGGAAGGATTACATCCAAAATCACTTTCAGAAGCTAACATTAGCTTGATTCTAAAGCCAGACAAAGATCCAACCAAAAGAGAACTATAGGCCAGTTTCTCTAATGAACATAGATGCAAAAATCCTTAACCAGATACTGACAAGCTAAATGTGACAAATCATCCAATCATACAAATCATACACCATGACCAAGTGTCATCCCAGGGTGGCAGAGATGGTTCACTATGTGTAAATCAATGAATGCAATTCATCATATAAACAGAAGCAAGCTAAAATAATGTGATCATCTCAATAGATGTATAAAAAGCATTTGACCAAATTCAACATCCATTCATGATAAAAATCCTGAAGAAAATATATTTCAAGGTCCTTATTACAGTATGATAAAGTCTATTTATGACTATCTTACTGTCAACAGTATGGAAACACTGAAAGCTTTCCTTCTAAAATCAGGAACAAAATAAAGATGTCTATTATCATGACTACAGTTCAACACAGTTCTCAAAACATTAGCCAGAGCAATTAGGCATGAGAAAGAAATAAAAGAGATACGTATAGGAAAGGACAAAGCCAAAATATCATTATTCTCAGATATCATGATCCTTACTTGAATACCCCAAAATGACTCCTATATCTGACTATCAAATTCAGCAGTGCAGTAGGATACAAAGTAAACAAAAGTTGACAATATTCTTATACAATAATAATGAACTCACTGAAAAAAGAACATAGGAAAACAATAACCATTTACAATAGCACCAAAAAATTAAACACTTACATATTAATCTGACTAAGAAAGGAAGGACGTCCATGATGAAAATTACATTATTCTGAAAAAGGTAATTAAGTAAGACAGCAGAAAAAAGAAAGTTAGCTCCTGTTTTCCAATAGGCAAAAGCAACATAATCCCACTGATTATGTTTCCAAAACTGATTTACACATTCAGTGCAATCTCAATAAAAATACCAAAGTCATTTCTCAGCCAGGTACAGAAAACAAGCCTGAAATTTATATGAAATAAGAAGTCACTAAATAGCAAAAGCAATGCTGGGTAACAAAAGAAAAGCATGTGACATCTGAATCCCATACTTGAAGTTATGCTATAAAGCTGCAGTGGTTAAGCCAGCATGATACTGACACAGAAACAGGCATGCAAGACAATAGAAGATGCAAAAACAACACCGGGCACATACACTTTGTCAAAGGAGCCAAAAGTATACGCAGTAGGAAAGATAGGCTCTTTATTAAATGGCACTAGGAAAATTGGATATTCAGATGCAGATGACTGAGTGTAGATCCATATGTATCTCCATGTACTAGAACAGAATCAAAACTGATCAAAGATCTAAATGTTAAAACAGAAACACTTAATCTGCTGCAATGTAAAATAGGCATAACTCTGAAGACACAAAGGCATAGGATAGGACTTTCTGAACAGAAAGTGCAACAAGAAGTAATACCAAGAATCAACAAATATGATTATATCAAATTAAAAAGCTACATAGTATTGAAAGCAACCAACATATTGAAAATACAATCTACAGAATGGGAAAAAAATGGCCAGCTATTCCACAAATAAAGGACTAAATTCAAGAATATATAACAGCGTTTAAATTTTAGACTCCCTAAAATAAAAGACACAGTCAAAAATGGGCATCCAAAATAGTAGAGAATTCTTTGTAGAAAAACTACAAATAGGCAGTAAATATATAAAAATGCTTATCATCACTGGCCATCAGAGAAATGCAAATTAAAACTATACTGAGATAGCACCTTACCCTGGAAAGAAAGCCTAGCATCAAAACATCTAATAATAACAAGATGCAAAGAAAAAGGAGCTTTTCCGCACTGTTGGTGGGAATGTACACTAGCACAACCATTATGGAATTCAATGGCGAGGGTACTCAAACAACTAAAAGTAGAATTTCCATTTTGCAGCAGCAAACAGAATCACTGAAGCAACACACAGGATTTGAAGACAAATTTATGTAACATTAATGGGTCCTATCACGATTTATTCCTCAAAATATCAGACCCAAAGGCTCAGGGAGGGAGATTTTTGTGGCGTTGCAAAGGGGAGGTACAGAGGCAGGGTGGCATAAAATGTGCATGATAGTGACCAGCCATGCATCACAGTGACCAGCCTTCCATCATACTGACCAGCTATTTCT
This sequence comes from Hydrochoerus hydrochaeris, assembly GCA_004027455.1. Taxonomy (NCBI): domain Eukaryota; kingdom Metazoa; phylum Chordata; class Mammalia; order Rodentia; family Hydrochaeridae; genus Hydrochoerus; species Hydrochoerus hydrochaeris. The sequence continues at coordinate 3,618 of PVLA01019936.1, forward strand.
GAGAAATAGAAGTAACAGGAATTTTAACAGGAACTAAAGTAAAATGGATGTTACCTGGACAACAAGGAGTAGCCATTTTCTGCTACAATTTGACTCAGCTGTCTTCATTTTAGGTATCTTCCCAAATGAGTGAAAAGCATCATCTTACAGAGACATATGCATGCCCACATTTATTGCAGCACAATTAACAATACACAATTTAGATCTTATAAACAACAGATGAATGGATAAGGAAAGTGTGATATTTATACACAACAAAGTACTATGTTGCCATAGATAAATGGGTACAACTTCAGAACATAACATTAATTGAAATAAGTCAGACACACAAGCTCAAATATAGCATAGTTTCTCTTAGGTGGGAAGATAGGTACATAGATGGATAGATAGATAGATAGCAAAATAGAAGAGAGATAAATGATAAGTAAGAAGATAAAAAGTAGGGAAAATTTCACATACTTTTCTAAATTACATATTCCATTATTTCCAAAGTAATATATGTGCTAAATTTTACTCATAGTTTATTTTCATTGAAAAGAAAGTTTTGTGTTATTATCTGTTTCATTTTTTGTAAGAATTGTGCAAAAGTAATTCAGTATATATGCTTTCTTTCTGTTAGAATTTATTGCTGTAGGGTTTGTACTCTAAATAACTACTTAACTCTAAATAATGATACACAGTTCATTAATGATTACTATTCTCTGATTTTGCCATGAAATTTTATTTTTTCATAAAATGAAAGTGTAAAGTATAATAGCAAAAATCAGTAGACAATTTAGATTTCAAGTTAAAGGTGTGTGACCAAATAAATCACTACATATTCAAGCTACTAAAGTATGCAGTTAATAAAAAATTGCAGAACGATTATGTAAAAGGTTAAGTAGAAAGGTGTTTAGAGGTGTATGAGGAAAACCACATACACAGTGTACCCTCAGTAGCCCAAGGCCATTGTACTTCTATAATTTATAGATTCACATCATGACATGGTCTGAACTTGGTACAAGTGCAGAACATTAGGCTCCACTCTAAAACCACCAAATCAGAAACTTGAAGTGATGAGAGTCACAGAAGCATCACTGAGGCCTTGTCAACTTTGGGAAACCATATCAGTTCACCTTAACAATCTGCATCAGTGATTGTTAGCTCCTCAGCAGCCATCTACATCACTAAAGCCAAAGCCCCTACTCCAAATATAGAGGCAGTGTCTCAAAAGAGTGTCAATGTATCTGTGAACAGTAGAATCAGCTCAATCCTCATAACAAAAAGAAAAGAAAACAAAACAAAATAGAATCAGGCAGTCAGCTGGTGACTTTACTTTCTCTTCTACATCCTCAAGGCAAAAATGGTTTTGATAATGGTGAATATTTGAAAATCATGCTGAGGAAAGACATTTTTTTTTCTCCCAATTTTTCTTTGAATATGCCTTTTTTTTGGTAAGCTCTGCCTATTCATTTCCTTTTTACTTCCTCTGTTCCCTGCATGCTCCTCTCCTCTCTGAACTGAGAATCCTGAGCAGAGTCAGGGACGAGATCCCACGCCCCATGGTTCAGAGAAACAGCTGTGTCCTGATGTCCTGATGCAGACCACTATAGGAAGCAGTGTGCATGTGCCCCGACTTCCCCACTCTTGGACATGGACATCAGCATCCCACTAGAGTTCCAATGGCTACTTTGCTCAGTTCCTTGCTGAAGTGGTCTGCTCTGATCCACTGTTGATTAAAATACTCTCCTCTGACTACTAACCACATGGTCAGACCAGTCCACTTGCCTCTGAGCTCTTTTCTATTGTCACATGGTAACTATTCCATAAGGTCACTATCCACGTCAGGAAGCTTGAGTTATGTGCTTCTGCCCACATTGATGCCTGGCTTATTGATGCAATGGTTGCTGGTGAACTCATACATCTGTGCAGTGCTCTGAGAACTGCAGCAAGTACCTTTGTGGAGGTGTCCTTCATCTTCCTGATGGGGATCACAAGTTTTCTCTTCACTGCAAATTTCACATACCTGCTAAGAAAGAGCAGGATAAACTTAAACCATCCTTAGGTAAATGAGTGCACTTTTAGAATATAATTTTAAGTGAAATAAATTGGACACACTTAGTTAAAAATCACAATGTTTCTCTTGTATGAGAAACAGAAAAGATAAATAAGGATCAAAATGGATGATAGATATTGGAAGGTAGGAATAAAACATTCAAATGAGAAGGAGAACAAGGGACATGGGAGAGGGGAGGATAGAGAATAAAATAATAATAATAATAATAATAATAATAATAAAGAATGGAAGGAACACAACAGACACAATGTTTTATAGAGGGAGGGGAGAAGATTGAAGGGAAGAAAGGGAATGGGAAAAAATTAAGATGTATTATGTACAGGTAAAGATTCCCTATGGTAAATATGACCATTATGTATGACAAAAGTGTACCAACAAAATTGACTTTAAAACCAGTGGGGAAAAAAAGGAGAAGAAGGTACAGTATATCAGAAGAACAAGGAGAGGATACAGTATATGCACAAATTAGACTATGGAACAGTTTTTTTGAGAGTTTTCCAAGGGGAAAAATACTCTGATTGCACTCAAGCATATCATACAATAGAATATATCTTACTATATATATATATATATATATATATATATATATATATATAATGTTTCATACATACATTTATACTGTATGACATACAATATAAAATAGAAAAACCTAGTAATGACAAGCAAAACAGTCTCTCATGTTCTTTGAGTGACATCAGGAAAGTCATTCTCAGACCCTCAGATTCCCCCTTATAGAGTGTTGGATAAAAGTATTTGTACAGACTATCTCCTAGTATTTGCCAGACTCAAATGAAATAATATTAGCAGGGCCTGGGATTTAGCTCAGTGGTATAAGCGCCTACCTGCCAAAGCACGAGGTCATGAGTTTGATCCCTGGTACCAAAAATAAAAATATGAAAAAAATAATATTTGGAAAAGAGGATTGAAATCTCTAAGATGAAGCATGAACACAAACAGTATGTAGCTCTATGGTTGCGGGGAAAGGGAGCTCATGTTTTAACTGACTTGAATATATTTCACACCTGGCTACTTGGGGGAACACATGAGTCAGTATTGTATATTATCAAGACAAGGGTAAATGGAGACTGGTCTAGAGTGAAAACCAACAGTATGTTAGAAAGCGATACATGACTGTTACCTGGTAGGATAAATTGAAAGCAACCAGAAAGAATAAAATTGTTATTGCAATAGTGGGGAAAAAATAATATTGTGCTATGAAACATTCAGTAAATGAATATTCACATTTTATTTTCTCAAATGTCTACACAATTGCTCTGATCTTAATATAGGAAGTTTTTACATTTCATTATTTACCTTTCATTTTACATAGATTTGTAGCAAAATAAACTCTATACATACAGTATAATGGATTTTTTTATGTGGTTAAATTAGCTGAAGGCACTGTTGACTCCATGTTAAAATTCATTTGTCAATGTTCCTTTGCTTTATGAACTCAACAGTTCAGTTTTGTCATTGTCCTTTCCTTCCTGTCTCAATTTTGTATCTAAAACAATTATTTTGTCCCAAAACAATTATTATGTGTTGAAAGGCTTGATCTCAAGTTGTATTCCTTTACCTACAAAAGCCTCAAGGTTTTCCTTCATTATAGCTGAGTAGTTCCCTACTGCACATAAGTAGTCTGTCTTTCCAACCTATCTGAGGTGGTGGTCGAGTTGCTCCTATTTTTCTGTGACTCCCTGTTACATACAGCATTGTTTTCTCATATTTGATTTTTGGTCCATAAACCCTCTCTCAGGTTGGTTATACTTCCTATACAGACAGTTATCCCAAAAACTATATCCCAGAAGGATATAGTACAATAATCATCCTTAATTTCCGATTAACTTGATCTGAAGCTCTGTATAACTTACACTGTTTTACCATGACTGATCTTAATTGAATCTGGTTTGTTAGATTGCTGGTTTGTATTGACAGATTTTATTCAAAGCTGTTATGATTGATAGTATCAAGTCTGAGAGTATAGGCAACTACACTGAAAATGGCAAGATTCACTAGGATACCCACTCTGGTTTGATTATTACCTGCCTTTGAAGTCTTACACTCTCTACAATGTTTTCTTTTTACTAATATTGTTATGTACTGCTATATTCAATTATGCCTGATGTTATAGAGAATTCTATTGAAGATAACAAGAGACAACACAGTAACCATTGTAGACCACATTGTACTGTGGTTTTATATGACTTTTTGGTTTCATGTTTTTATAGGAATTTGTTTTGTTTTGTCTTGCTATGTTTTGTTTTTCCCTCTAATACAGAAAGGGTGGAAAAACATGTTAAGATTCATGCATGTGTAACTGTTTACAGTCTCACTGTTTGAATGTCTACTTTGCATGCTTTTATTTTGTAACTTGAGTGACTCTTTCTACGAGGACAATATGTAATTTATCAACTAGTGATTTCTTACTGTTTATCTTTCTTTCTATCCTTTTCCTGTTTGCTTTTCTCTTTAAATTAAAAAAAAAAACGTTGAAGGGACGTTATAAACCTTTTTACTGAAAAGAGATGAAACTTCCAAAGTCATTCTCAGTTCACCATCCCAACCAACACAGATAATGTGGAGTGGAAATTCCTCCCTTGAGGGTAGGGTGCCTGGGTGCTTAAGCATGCAGAAGCAGATGTTTTTTTCACAAGTTTTCCCAATTTATTATATATGATGTCTCTATCCCAACAAGAAGAACATTGTTTTGGAGATCAGGCCATCCCATTCTCCCCCACAAGTCAATGTACAGAAATGGGTGCTTGAGTTACTTTCTGCTGACTTCAGAAAAAGAGTTTTCAACAGCTCTTTATTTTTACACAAGTTCATCAAAGGGAAACAGTCGCAGTTCCCTATTCCTTAGTGAAGGTTCTCTCTCTCTCTCTCTCTCTCTCTCTCCACAAGCCAGGTCCCTATCTGAAATGTGTTTCACTGGATGGACTCATCTTACAAGGCATGGATTTATCTCACATCTGTGAAATGTTTTTTGGTGGGTCCCACCTGGAGTAGTAGCTGTTTGTTCAAGCAGTAGAACAGCACCTTGAAGTTGTCATTTACATTGTCATCATCAACAACAGAGGGGGAAAATGTATTATCGGGGACCTGGTTTAAGACCTCAGGCACCCTGTTGAAAGCTCCAGTAACAAAATAAAATAATTACAAAGGGCACCAGGATGGTCAAAACCCAATGATGGGCTAGGCCCACAAGGCATGGTGTGCTTGGCTCTTGTTAGGTGTGCAGCTGGATTGCATGAAGTGCTGATTGGGCTGCAGGAAGCAGTGGCGGTGAACTGTGAGTGACCAAGGTTCAAAACTGAGGGACAATGCATCATTGGAAAAGTATACAGGAACTCATCATGGTTAACTAGTAATCTGACTGTCTGCTAACTGCAAGTACCGAGCTGGGTGGAATTTGCACAAGTCGAAGTCCTCAGCTGCCCTGTCATCTTGCTGGGAGGGGCCAGAACTTTACAGACTGTTTGTTACTCTCATTGACTGAAAGATTAATCTGTCCTTCAGCCAGCCGGAGTCCTACCACAAGTCATGTACCCCAGGACACACTCTCAATTTATTTTTCTGCCAATTTATTAATATGAATTATTGTCTGCTCAGTGCTACACAGGCCAGTCCTCAGCATGTGTTAAGGAGTGAAGTAGCATTAACTTTGCCCTCTTCCTGCTGTATTATTAAGTTCTCTGACTACAGAAATGCTTTTATGTGTCTTTGCTAGCACAATGCCTTTCACTTGGTAGCTGTTTTTGAAAGATAACCTGTTGATTCTGTGCGATCACCTTGCTCTTGTGGTAGCCTAGGTTTGCTCATTCACTAGGACTAAACGTGAGGGAGAAAAGAAGTAACAGTATAAAAATCAATTCTAAGAGAAAGAGGCACGGAACAAAGTTGTAGTTAGTAGAGAAGTGAAAACAACATTTGTGTTTTGTGTTGTGTTGTGCTTTTGAAACAGGGTCTGGCTATATAGTCTGGACTGGCCTTGAGTTTGAGGCCAGTCTGGGCTACATAGTCAGATCAAGGATAAGCTAAACTACATAAACAGGCCCTTGTATTTTAAAAAAAAATAACAGATATGTAAACAAAATGGATGCTCCTCTCAGCATTTTGAGTAAGCTTTATTTATACAGAGTTAGGAACAACCTAATAGTCCAGTATGAGGGGATGGCATAAGCAAACTATGAAATGAGTGTCTGGCTGGAAAGTGTATTCAGAGAGTCATTATTATCATGTGGCAGTGCTGTGGATCACAGTCAGGGCCTCCAGTGTTCTGGTGCACACGCACCCGCTGAGTTAAATCCTCAGCCCTAACCAGTTATTTTAAATGATGTTTTAGTTAGCTGGATATGGGGGCACACACCTGTAATCCAAAATATTGCAAAGCTGAGACAGCAGGATTATAAATCAAGGTCATTCTGAGCTACAAAACGAGACCCTTTCCCTAAAAGACAAACAAAACAAAACAGAAACAGAACATTATGTTTCAGGGGCATTTCAAACCTATTGTTTTAATTTTATTTTTTAATTAACATGCAACAAAATTGATCTTTTGCTATATTCAATTTTATGAGTTTTAGCACTTGTAAAGATTTTCATATACATCAAGAATATAAAAATAAAAAGATATGTTCATCACTCCAAAATACTTCCACATGTTATTTATTTTTGAAGTCACATGAGGTCCCCACCCCAAAATCATCACTATCATGGTGTTTTTGACACTGATAGCTTGGTCTTTTCCAAAGTGCTGTAGAATTGGAATCAAGTAGCATGAAATGTCTCTTGTCACACCACACAATGGGTAAAGACATCACATTTATAATAATTCTATAAATTCTGGTGCTTAAAGGCCCCACTCCTTCAGTCTGTCTTATACCTAGTCCTCTTGAAGGGCTGATAGTGAGGCTCCTGACCAGGATATCTGAGGGTTGGCCATTTGTGACCTGCTTCTTTGGATTCACTGACTTCTCATGTTCTGTCTTAGCTACTTTTCTCATTGCTGAGACAAAATACCTGACACCCAAATTTCAAGCAGGAAAGAGTTATTTAACTTCTAGTTTATAGAGGTTTCCATCCATAATCAGCTGGCTCCAAAGCAGGGTGGCTTGGCAGAGGGGTATCCTAAAGAAACAGTTCATGGAAAGTAGAAGACAGTCCCTTGTATTGTATCCAGGCTACGCAAATTAAAGTGATTCCAAACCAATCATGATTGATTCTGTAATCATATGCCCTTAACCCCAGCATCACACACTCTAGATTCAGCCACCTCTGGAAAAGCCCCACCTATGACTGCATGAGAGACATGTTTCAAAGAACATCTAGATCCAAACTATAACATGTTATATTTCACCTCGGTCACCAGGAGAGCTCCTGCTGTTTCTCTAGTGTCCTGGTAACACCAGTCCTTCTACTGTTGACAAGCACAGAAGGTTAGGGATGTCAGGGGCTATTGGCTTGTGAAGTACAGTCCTGAGTCTCCCTGGTGTTTTTTCTTAGAGGCTAATGTCTCTTCCT
>PVLA01019937.1:0-11219 GCA_004027455.1 Hydrochoerus hydrochaeris
TCCCTTCCTTCCTCTCACTCACTCTGTCTCTTCCAGTCTCTCTCTCTCTTTCTTTCATCTCTCTTTCTGTTTAAATAGATTATCTGGATTCATTCAGAGCTCTAGCTGCTCCCTGAGTTTATGTCCTTGTCAGAAAATCTGGAGCCATGCCTTAAAATCTTGCAAAATGTGAGATAAACATATCATCAGAGCAAAAACACATCTCCTCTCCTGTGTAAGCATCTGCTGGAAACTCTCAAAAGACAATCTGTCAAAATCCATGAAGATCATGGCTCAGAATAAATACTTTGGTCAATTTACCCATCAAATAAAGCACTCCAGATATGTCACTGAGAAAAACCGAAAGCACTAAGAAAGTTCCACTGGAACACACATAATTAATTACCTGATGGACCTTGGCCCATGCGCTGTGGGCTGCTTTGCAAGTCTGTCTCTGGACCATGCTCTCCAATGGAGTTGGTTACTGTAGGAAAGATCCTGAAGTAACCCTTGTGGAGAGTATGATCACAAATACTCTTGGCTGTGTAGCTCACACTCAGCTTCCCAGGAAGCCCTTGAGAAATTGCATGATGGGCTCTGTGCTATGACTCCAGAACTTACCTGCAAGAGGGGAAAAGCCTATCCAGAATACTTGTAGCATAGTGCTATCATGAATCCACAGAGAAAGTCACTGGATTTAATAAGGCATATTTGTTTATGACAACAAAGGCCAATATAGTATGTTTCACCTCACCTATGGTTAGTGGTATTTTTTTTAGAGCTCCTTGTCAGCCAAAGCTGATAAACTAGAGTCTAATATAAATTGCTAAGTATTGTTATCACTATCTAGGGCAAATAGTGTTTTCTGAATTCTAATTAGCTCTTAATCAACCTTTCCTATATTTAGTCAAAAACTAGTGACCATTTCTGCCTACCACCACATACTTTCTATAATTATGTGATATTAAAAGTGAAATTAAGAGAAAAAGAAGGATCCATTTCTTAACTCTTCCACTTATTCTCTGACCTTATAATACTAATGATAGTTAATATTTACAATAGCTTACCAAGTCCTAAGCATTATGCTTAGCATCTAACTTATACTTATTCAATATTTTCAAAAGGCCTTTGGCAGGAAAATGTATTTTCAACATAGAATTTTTATTTTATATTTATTTATTTATTTATTTTTTGTACCAAGGATTGAACTCATGACTTCATGCTTGCCAGGCAGGCGCTTACACTGCTGAGCTAAATCTCCAGCCAAATCATAGTGTTTTTATGGTTTAGAAATGGAGACTTAGAAAGCTTGTCCAAGATCACACCGTTAGATAACTTTGCTGTATTTTAGAATTGGGCTGCTGTGGCCTGGCACATCCATATTCATGGTACATTCTGCTTTTTCTAGGGCCTCATTTCTTCACCTGTATTTTTCTTCCTCTCCTAGGTAACTGGCGATTCCAGGGCTCTGCCTGTTTCCAGACTGGGCTTGGGAGTGAGAGGTGCTGGCTCATAGTGGAGGACATAAAGCAAAGCATGACTGGAGCCCTGGGTGCAGGCCACAGGAGGGCAGGGTGGGAAGCAGGGCAGGTCTGTCATGCCCAGTTCTTGTCCAGTGATCCAAAGTGAAAGATCAGCAGCAGAAAGCCTGCAAGACTGGGCAAGCAATTGGGGAGCAGACTCGAAAAATTGCTGAAGTGTGGTGGGGTGGGGAGACTCAAGCATTGGGAATGTAGTAGAGGATGCTCTAGGGAAAGGATGCTGGTGGGAATGCAGTCTCATAGGTGCCATGCACTTTCTCAGCATCCTGAAAGAGAAATTACAGCGATCTCTCTCACACATAGATATCATGAATTAGTCTTTGTGTCAGGCCCTTGGCAGGCCCTAAGTTCAAAATCTTATTTCAAAGGATTGTCTGTGCCTGTGCACCCTGGGAACCTGAGCATCTGTTTCATGGCTGCCTAAACAAGGACATCTCATGAGGTTTAGGAGTAAAGAGGAGGTGAGCAGGTTGTCTGGGTAAAGAAAAGAGACATGGCTACTTTCTAGCTTCCTCACATGTTCTGAGGTGAGACCATCCAAGTGTACCAAAAGAGTGTACCAACAACTTTGCAGGATGACGCTCTAATATAATGGTCTCAAGGTGATAATAGGTGGTTTTTAAATAAAGTAGATAGAAAATTAAAATGTATAATGGAGGATTTCATTTTGCAGTGGTAAATTGGAATCGGTTGGTGGCAAAGGGAATCCCAGGGTTTGCGAGGGTTATCCTAAGAGTAGATATCAACAGCCTGACAAGGGGAGCTGCATTTGTATGCAGTCAGTGAAGGAGGACTTGAGAGACCTTGTTAATACCCTAGTCTGTTTAAAGTGCTTAAAAAATGTAGAGGGTGGTGGCAGGTCAGATAGAACACATGATGGGGTTTCCTTCCTAATGCTGCATCCTAGACAGCTCAAGTTAGCACCACTGGCAGGCAGCTGGTTCCAAACAGCAGCTAAAACGGACGGCATCCAGCAGAGCGGTAAGACTTGTGCCTGATTTGGCTGGCAGAGGACCATGAAACGGTGGGCAGAAGTACAGCTGTGATGTGGCGTGGAGGCTTGGCAGACAGCAAGCAGAAGCAAAAAGCTTCTCGTGTGTGGCTTTGCTGACACTGGGGAGAGGCTGTGCAAAGTCATTTTTCTGCTAAGAATGCCCTTGGCTCCCCTGCATGCCATTTACTTCGGGCTGAATAGGAAATAGACATTTACATCAACCAGCCTCTGTGTCACAATCCAGGAGAAGCATTCCAAGGACAGTTAGAAATAAGTGAACCCAGCCTGTCAGTTTGTGGAGGAAACAATAAGGAAGCATAAGTCTTGTGTTATTATTTTAGGATGAATAGGAGGAAAACCAGAGGAGCTGATGAAAAGATTCTGAAGCAGGAAAATGGAGAACACACTCTTCAGGACGAAGAGAAAAAAGGATGAAGTTAAAAATAATGGCAAATAGCTTAGGAGCAGAGAGTAGTGATTAAGCAAAGTTAATTGAGGCTTCTAAAAAAGAAAAGCAGAGCAAAAACATGAGAGTGACATTCAAATATATAACAGAAGGAACTTACCTTAGGTGTGGAGATGTGAGATTGCATACGGAAATTGTTTGTGCAGGATCTATATATGTTAATGAAAACATTCAGGTACAGTATTTCCTGTCATATTTTAAAAGTTCAGTGCTATTCAAAAGCATCCTGGAAGAAAATCATGTGGCCTATAAATGTTAAGGGAAAGGAGTCATATTTTCCTCTGATAGCTTTCAACAATACTATGATTTTGAAGAGCATAGATCGTAGAGACAGATGGAACAAATATTTGGTATAAGACTTTTATTCAAGGAAAATTTCCCTGAAAAAAAAAAAAAAGGCTCAAAGGTGAACTCTAGCTGACCTAAAGATAGAGAACTCGGCCATGGGAAGTCATTTTACAAAACACTAAACCTAAGTTTAAAGAATTGTTGAAAATATGTTTTTAAATCAAAGGAACATGGCAAAAACAAATTTCAAAGAAACAGCCCTAATAATAAATTTGTTCAAAGTACATGGTACACAGTATATGCTTATAAACATTTGCTGAAGGAGTAGAGAGTTTTTACCATGTATGCAAAAGTAAGTTGGAGAAATTGGGATGGCCCTACTTAGAGGGAGTTAGGTTATTTCCTTCTCCCACTGGGTAAAGCAGAAAATTCAGGAGAATAAGGTTGAGATTTCTGTTTCCTTTATGCTTAAGAAAAACATTTTTTTGTTATTACAAGGTAGAAGTCAGTTTTATTATTCCCAGGCATTATTATAAATACAAGAGGGGTTGGTTAGCTTTCCTGAGCAGGTAACTCTTAGGCGATGTGTTCAGGCAGTGACAGGTACACTGGGTGCAAATGTGTTTTCTTTTACCACATAACAACACCCCCATGGCAACCCAACTTGCTCATTTCAATCACGAAATCTAACTCAATGATGATCATTTTTTCCATGCTTCCATGGTAGTGTGATTTACTCTTTCTTAATTTTCCATTTTTTTTTTCCTGGACCCAAATGATTCATTGCATTAAACTCATCAGGTGTGTGATTCATAGAGAATTGATTGCAAATTGATTCATGACTTGATTCTTTTAAGATGACTACTTGATATGAGTCACTCTTCTGGCTTTCTCAGAGACCTGTGTCTGAAGCTTGCTGCTGAGCAGAGCTTTTGCCCAATCAGGCGAGTCTGCTTTAAGATTTTGTGAGGTTTAGCTGAATCGTAGAGAAGGATTCTGTGTCCCACCATCCAGATTCTTACAAACAACATCCAGCTGCCTGCCTCTAGCCATGTTAGAGTGAGTGGAAAACTAGCCAAGGCAGATCCACCAAAAGCTATTAAATGAATGGGACTGTTTAGATTAGGGATTGAGACCAAGACAGGCCCAGAAACATTCCAGACACAGAGACTTATCCCAGCTTTGACTGATTCCCAAGTTCATCACAAACAGTGCTGGTTGCAGTAGTTTTTACCATGGACCTGATCAGAACTCATGCATACTGGACCATCTTTTACATAGTAAGAGGTCGTTCTCAGATTTAAGGGTGAAGTCTATTTTTTCCCCGCAGAAATAAATTTGAGGAAGTATTAAGAGGATTTTAAGCATTTACCTCCTTCCTGGGTTTGACCTTGGCTCAGAATAAGTGTAGCAGTGGGTTGGGAATTTCCTGGGAATTTCTTTGCCCTCTTTAAATGTGTCAGAGAACTACAGCCCTGTTCTTTGTCCTCTATTGTCAATTGTATCCACAGAACATTTGAGTTACTGTTTGAAGAAGGCTAAGGCTGAATTTTTCCCCTGTGATTATCTACTTTGTGAATAAGCAGAGACAAATTTCAGAGCACATTTCCCTCCCCAAAACAGTATTGAGAATAGCAAACTTTTTTCAATACTGGTTTAAAGTTAGTAGAACTAAGAATTGGCTGCAAAAAATTATATAATGTGTTTTAAAGCCAGGTAAAATGTTTCGGTATTCATTTCCTTATTGTCACTGCCTTTATCAAGTGAATAATTTTGACTTTATAGTACTATTGTTTAATCAATAAAGCAACAGTGATGTGAAACAGTATCTTTGAAAAAGACTGTAAATGACAAATTCATATCTGCTAGTATCTGTAATTTTCTCAATAATCCTTATTATGCTTGTAATGTGATTATGATCTACAATTTTTCACAATATTCTAACTGATGTAAATGTACATTTATAACTCTCTCTCTCTCTCTCTCTATATATATATATATATATATATATGAAATACCTGGTTTAATTCTGTAACTTTAGTACCTAAAGATACTTAATTTATTACTTGCCTGGGTTTGGTTTTGTTGTTAGTAAATAGTTTGTGTGATTGCAAGACTGTGGTTTAGGGCAGAAGAGGTCAACTTCATTCATCCATTAGTTTATTTGTTCTTCTCTTCTTTCATTCATTCATAGCAGAGAAGTAACACAGCCTGCTTAGTCTTATTCTTACTGCTTTGTTGAAACAGGAAGATCAGTTACTGAAGCTATTGCAACAATCTAAGTAAGAGGTGATGATGAACTGGACCAGAATGACATCAGAAGAGGTAGAAAGAGGTGATGAGATTCTGACTATCTTTTGTAAAAGGAGACAACCTGACAGATTGGATTTGGAGCAAGAGAAAAATAGACGAGTCAGCAAATATATAAGCACAATCATTTTAAGTGCTAGTATAATGAGATTCTTTAGAGATGCCTTAGGGACTGTCAGGAATGGAAGAGGTACCAGTGTATGCCCCTACCCAAATGGCGATCTCTGTTTTGTCTGTTTTATAGATGAGACTGTCTGCTAATACCATTGTTCTCAGCTTTGGCTGGACATCATAATTACCTGGGCATGTTTACAAGGTGTTGTGTACTGATTCCTGCCATCTAAATTCTTCTCATGTCCAATCGTGTTGTGCTGTGTTACAATTCATAGAAACTCCACAGGTGCCTCTTGTATCAGCTATGATTGAGAGCCTCTGCTCTAAAACTTCCTTTCAACAAACTTCCCAGGGTTTTCAAATAATGGGAAATATGTGGATTTAGATCTAGAAATATGTGGTAGAATTGATATTTTAAAATTTCACATTTTCCTGGTACTCACCAACTACATAATACCTTATATCCTTTGAAGGAATTTCTTTTCCCTTCGTTCATGGCATTGGTTGTAGAGACACCTAGCCCCTTACCACTTAAGGTAATGTTCCTGGATCTTCTTTCTCTCTGCTCTTCGGCAGATAGGTGGCAGATGCAGACCTTGAGGACAACCAGAACACAAATATCAGCCTTGGTGATAAGGACTTTTTGCAGCAATTGTGTCATAGTTCTACCCAGAATTTTCTCACCATGAAATGACTGTTGAGTCCTATTTCCTGCTTCTTGGCCCTCAGAAGATGCTTTGGTCTTTTCAATCCATTTGCAAGCTTGGTACTTGCCTCCTCTTGATTCTGTCATTTCACTTTTCTCCACTTGATGTTGATACATTTCCTACTGCTTAATGATAGCTATAGCTTTTAATCAAGAAACCAATTGATATAGAATGTCTGGATGGCATTCTTTTCTGTATTTGTATCATGGTATTGTTTCAATCTATTTATCTGGCAACTGCACACTGTGATTTCTTTGTTGAAAAAGCAAACATGAAGAATAACAATCTATTGAATAAACTTATTCAATCAGGAGCAGATAGATATGAGTTGGTGCCAGAACTTCAGCAGTTATAATAATCATTTATGAAACTAGGATAGCTATCAATAATAACAACAAATGATTAATCATCTATTTCTCAAAAGTACAAAAATCTGATTTAACATTTCTAAAGATGCCAAGTCTCTGGCTGAAAAAGTGCTATACATGTAAAATCAAAACAAACTGGACAGCTAACAAGGCCTCAATCTTGGGGCATGTTCTGGATCTCCAAAGGGAGAGCAATCAGTCTGTATTCTCCAGAAAACAAATTTCAAGACAGTTACAAGTTAAAGAGGTTCATTGCAGGATATATGTGTGAAAGATGAAGGAAAAACTTGCAGAAGCAGTTAGAGAAAACATCAGGCCATGCTACAAGTTTGAACAGAAGAGGAGGCACTAAGAAAGATTTTAGAAGAAACTCAGATGGCAGTGTGGCTCCAAGAAAAAGTCTAGATCAGACTTAAGGAAAGCATAGAGAAATTGCCAGTTAGAAGACTTGTATGTTGGGCAGAAATCCCCCAGGGCTAGTAGCTTTACAAGTTGTCTTGTCTGGGAGCAGCCTAGTCAGAAAGCGGCCTCTGTGTATTCTGGGATGGATTACTGGTCAGCTCACTACATTCTTTGCAGCAAGTTCTTGCTTGAAATGTTTGAGCAGTATACTATTGTGGAAACCGCAGAAGGCCAAAGAGCACAAGAGGAATTTGCTTTGTAAATATCAAGCTTCCCCTCCCCCACCTGCTGTGCCCATTATTCAGGACCTCACAGGGCATGCAAACTCTGTGTGTGTGTGTGTGTGTGTGTGTGTGTGCACTATTATGATTTTTTGTATGATTTAGCAGGGTCTTATAATTTGTTGTTTGGGGAATGCGAGTAATTTGTGAAAAATTTGTTCATTTTACTATCCCAAGGGAAGGGTTAGAGGTGGGCTGCTGGGGAGGACAGACATTACCATTCTAGGAACTGGATCCTTGGGGAGGTAAAAATAAAGTTTAAAGCATTTGCCTCTGAGGGTAGGCTGCTTCCACCTGCCCTCGCATCACCCTTGTCCCCAGACCTCTACCTTAGGGGGCAGGCCACTTCTGGGCTCTCCCTCTCCCCACTCTCAGACACTGGACCTCAACCTCCTGGACCTAGTATTGCTGTTAATCTTTGGCTGCCACTCCTCCTCCCAGAACATTGAATTGCAGTGGATTAACCTTGCTGGGTTGATGGGAGATTTAGTAATCCCTCATCCAGGCCTCAGCAGGCTTCTGTCAGTGTGGTGAGTTTGCCCCCAAAATAGAGGCCTTTAGTGGGTAAACAGGAGCAGTAGCGAAGTTCCCTCCAGCTATAGGACCTTGGCAAGCTTGGAAAGAGGGTGGGTGAGTCCTTTCTCTACACAGAGAACATCAGGTGGGTTGAGGAGTGTGCCAATAAGGCCTCTCCAAACCTGAAGAAAATTAAAAGGGCTTATGAGACACCCAGTGACACAGTAGGGTCTCAGCTGAGACAAACAGTATAGACAGGTAGATCTGGTGGCCTTGAACAACCTGAAGATATAGTAACAGCATAAACTAAGAATTGACTTACATCAATACTCCTAGGCTAGTCAGCCTAGGAAGAATATAGGACTCACTCAACAGGCCCAACAGGAGAGATTTAGGTTACTGGCCCTCCTCCTCATTGTGGGATGCAGCAATTGGACAAACATCAATCACACAGTAAGATACACTCTACCAGTAGTTGAGACTAGTGGGATTGAAAAACCAAATATTAGCCTGAAAGGTGAGAATGCCAAATGAAAAAGCAAAATGCAATCTCAAACATCTAGTCCTTCAGGAGTAAGTACAGGAAACGCTGAAATAGGGGACTTTAAAAGTCATATACCTGAAATCTCTGAAAAGATAGCAAGTGAAATAAAGAAACAAATCCATGAGGCTATAGAGGAAATCAAAGTAGAAATAGTTTCTCATACAAAGATAGAAATGATAACCTTAGTAAAGTAGTTGCTCAACATAGGTAGAGAATAAATAGATTAAAAAGTACAGGAGCACAGGAAACTGATTGAAACCTTGAATGAACAATATAGAAAACAAGCAGAATGCATGAAAAAAATTCAAAGAGATATCCAAGAAGTAAAAAATTCCATTGAAAGTTGGAAAAACCATTTAAATGAAGCTGAGGATAGAATTTTGGCCCTTGAGGACATGATCACAGCTAGAGATCATGAAACAATAGAACTTTTAAAAATAACAAAACAGCATGAAATGACAATCCAGCTTCAAGATGATGCCAAGAGAAATAATATAAGACTAATAGGCATCAATGAAGATGCAGGAATCAACACAAATGACATCAGTAAACTATTCACAGAAGTAATAGCAGAAAATTTCTCAAACATGGGGAAAGAATCTGACATACAGATAAGTGAGGCATATAGAATGCCAAATGGTCCTAACCAACATAAACCTACACCCAGACATATAATAATTAAGATCCCAGACACAGCGTAAAAACAGAATACTAAAAGCTGTTAGATAAAAGGTACAACTCAACTATCAGGGAAAGCCCATTAGAAGCACAGCAGACTTTTCAGCACAAACTCTCAAGTTAAGATGAGCTTTAAGTGAAGTATTTCAAGCCCTGAAAGAAAACAACTTTCAACTCAGATTTATGTACCCTGCAAAACTTTCTTTGAAATTTAATGGAGAAATAAGTTACTTGCATAACAAAGAACAACTGGAGAAATTCATGCCCACCTAACCAATTCTAGAAGGAGTACTGAAAGGCATACTAGATAGAGACAAAAATGACTACAATTTCCAGAACAACAGAAAGAAACCACCAGACAGAGTAAGAAATTAAACAAGGGGGAAAAGCAGAAAAACAACAGTAGGAAAATAACATGACAAAGTTGAGCCAGTACATAACACTTATATCCATCAATGTAAATGGCCTTAATTTACCTATTAAAAGAAATAGGTTGACAGAATGGATCAAGAAACAGGATCCCACAATATGCTGTATACAAGAAACACATCTTACTCAAAAGGAAACTCATAGACTAAAAGTCAAAGACTGGCACACAATATTCCATGCAACAGGGACCCAGAAAAAAGCAAGGGTAGCTATTCTACTTTCAGACAATGTGAACTTCAAACCAAAAATGATCAAAAGAGATAAATAAGGTCATCACATGCTTTTCAAGGGAATAATTCAAGAAGAAGAGCTAACAATCATAAACATATATGCACCAAATACAGGAGCACCCAACTATGTAAGACAAATACTAATAAATATGAAAAACCAAATAAGCAACAACACAATTGTAATAGGAGACCTTAATACACCATTGTCAGAAAGAGAAAGATCAACTAGGCAAAAAGTCAGCAAACAAATCACAGAACTTAATCAAACATGTGAGCAAATGGACTTAGTATATGTTTACAGAGTGTTCCATCCAACCACATCAGAATACACATTCTTCTCAGCTGTGCATGGGACATTCTCCAAAAAAGACTATATATTAGTCCATAAAACATTCCTTTTTTTTATTTAAAGAGAAAAAAAAACAGGAAAAAGGTAGAAATATTACAGAATTTCAAGAAAAGAAGATAAACAGAAATCACTAGTTGATACATTACATATTGTTCTTTTAGAAATAGTTATCCAGGTTACAGAATTAAAGCACACAAAGTAGAAACTAAAGCAGTGAGAGTGCAAACAGACATGATAAATCAGCCCCAAACACAAAGGTGCATCCATATAAAGCACCTCTGTATCTCTTCAGGTCAGAGAATATCTCATGTTCTCTGCTTCTGGACCTTGGGGAAGAACACTAATCTTCAACACCACCAAGATCTCCTTAAATTTAACTAAACACAGAGAGTATCAAGACTATCACAGTTGACATTTTGCATGCATCTAAATGATTATAGACAAAAACCAGAGTTTGTCAAGAGGAGAGCTTCAGGAGTATTGTCCCATAGGAGTTCTTAGGGAAGTCTAATTATTCATATGTGAAGAGATAAGAACCACATCAGATACATACTGAATACACTCTAGCCTAAAAGCTACAACCCACAAAATCCATCATTTCCATGTATCTTTCTAAAAAATACATGTCCACATATAAGAATTGGAACTCATAAAAAAGTTTGAAACATACTTTCACTATTAGTTACTTATAGTTCATTATAGCCCTCCCAGTCCAGATAGAATTTGCTGATCAAAGATCTTTGTTTTTTGCCCAGTGCTACCTAGGAATATAGGTGATATTCTGTCATTGTCATGATACCAGGGGAACTGAGCTAGACAGGTAACAAAGGTCAAATTCTTACTCAAAAAGGGAAAAAGGTTTAATTATCTATGAAGTTAACAAAGATAGAAAATATTCTCAGACAGCCAAGAGAGAATCTGACAAAGGCTTGATGTTCTGTAGTTCAAATGGATATACTAGCAAGGCAGTGATGTAGAAAACAAATACTACCAGAACCAGTTCTGTTTTAGAAGAATAATATT
>PVLA01019938.1:0-11215 GCA_004027455.1 Hydrochoerus hydrochaeris
CAAATGGAGACAACTTGAGACTATCCTCATTAGTGAAATAAATAAGAATCATATTTATAAATATCATATTGTGTCTCTAGTGTAAAAAGTAAATAAGAACTACAAGTGTAATAAAACCAAAATGTGTAATTGCTATTGTAAAAAAGAGAGGAAAAGAAAGTGCTCTAAGGGATATAACTGCATGTATGTTTGAGTGTGTGAAGTAGATGACCATATTGCTGAATTTTTGTTGGATCTTTGAGCAAAACTGTTTGTAGTCTGACTGTTTGAATATTTACTATGTACTGCTTAACTTTGTAACTTGAACAACTACATCCAAGATGACAATACATAATTTACAAATTACTGATTTCTTAGTGGGGCTTTTTCTCATTCTCCTTTTTCTTTCTTTCTTTTAGAATTCTGTATTATTGCTACCCTTTTTTGTTTTTTTTCTTTTTTTCTTCTCTTTAAATAAAATTTTAAAAATGAAAAAAAAAAGAGTGCTATTGCTTTTTGAGTGTTGACTTTTATCCAGGTACCTTACTGAATTTATTATACCTAGGAGTCTTTCAATGGAGTTTTGGGCTCTTCTATGTAGAGTATCATGTCATCTGCAAATAATGATAATTTAACTTCTTGTTTTCCTCTCCTTACTCCTTTTATTTCTCTCTGTTGTCTAATTGCTCTGGGTCATATTTTCAACACTATATTGAATAGGAGTGGTGATAATGGACATCCTTGTCTTGTTCTTGGTTTTAGAGTAAAGGCTTTCAGTTTCTGGTCATTTAATATGATTCTGGCTGTTGGCTTGTTATAGATGGCTTTTATCAGATTGAGATAAACAGTGTCTATTCCCATTTTCTATAAGGTTCTTACCATGAATGAGTGTTGGACCTTATCAAAACCTTTTTCTGTATCTATAGAAATGACCATGTGATTCTTATCTTAGGCTCTATTGATATGGCATATTGTGTTTATTAATTTGAATATGTGGAACCACCCCTGCACTTCTGGAATGAATCCTACTTAGTCATGGTGTATAATCTTCTTGATGATTTGCTGCATTTTGTTTGCCAGTATTTTATTGAGAAATTTTGCATGTATGTTAATTATGGAGATTGACCTGTAGTTCTCTTTTTTGGTTGGGTCTTTCTCTGGTTTTGGTATTAGAGTAATATTTGCC
The DNA here is from genome assembly GCA_004027455.1 of Hydrochoerus hydrochaeris. NCBI lineage: Eukaryota > Metazoa > Chordata > Mammalia > Rodentia > Hydrochaeridae > Hydrochoerus > Hydrochoerus hydrochaeris. Next base: position 1,166 of record PVLA01019938.1, read on the forward strand.
TCCAGGAATGAGTTAGGGAGGATTGCTTCCCTTTCAATTTAACTGAAGAGTTTGAAGAGTGTCAGCATTGTCTTCTTTGAATTTCTTGTACAACTCCACAGTGAATCCATCTGGACCTGGGCTTTTCTTTGTTGGTAAGGTTTTAATTACATTTTCAATTTCATTAATTGAAATTGGGCTATTAAGCAGTTTTACATCTTCTTGATGCAGCATTGGTAATTAATATGTTTCTAGTAATCTGTCAGTTTCTTCTGTGTTATCAAGCCTAGGAGAGCAGAGGTTTTCAAAATAGGAATTGATGATCTTTTGTATTTTCACAGGGTCTGTAGTGATTTTACCCTTTTCATTTCTTATTGCATGACTTTGAATATTTTTTTCCTTTTTAAAATAAGGTTGTCTAGTGGCTTATCAATTTTATTTATTCTTTCAAAGAAACAACTCTTTGATTTATTGATTCTTTGTTTTGTGTCCTTAGTGTTTATTGCACTGATTTCTGCTCTGATATTTACAATTTCCTCCCTCCTTTTGGCTTTGGGCTTGACTTGCTCCTCTTTTTCTAGATGTTTGAGTTGTAGCCTCAGGTTGCTTATTTGTATTTGTTCAGTTTTCCTGATGTGGGAACTCAGTGCAATAAATTTCCCTCTGAGGACAGCTTTCATTGCATCCCACAGGTTCTGGTAAGTTGTATTTGTGTTTTCATTTGTTTGTAGATATTTTTTTTTCTTTAATTTCCTCTGTGACCCACTGATTGTTCAGGAGTGTATTATTCAATTAGTACCTGTTTATGGAGTTTTTGCAGTTTCTTTTGTCATTGATTTCCAGTTTCATGGTCCTATGATCTGATAACATGCACTAGATAATTTTGATTCTTTTACATTTACTTAAGCATTTCTGTGGATTAGTATATGGCCTATTTTAGAGAATGTCCCATGTGCTACTGAAAAGATGGTGTTGTGTAGAACACACTGTACATGTCCACTAAGTCCATATGTTCACAGGTGTGATTCAGTTCTGTTATTTCTTTGCTGATTTTCTGTCTAGTTGATCTGTGTCTGTGTCTCAATGGGATGTTACAGTCTCCCATTGCAATTTTGTTATTGCTTATTTGTGTTTTCATTTCTCTTAATATTTCTTTTATATAGGGTGTTAATGCCTCCTGGTATAATTGTGCTATTGCTTATTTGATTTTTCATTTCTGTTAATACTTGTTTTGTATAGTTGTATGCTCCCGAATTTGGTGCATATAGATTTAAGATTGTTACCTCTTTCTTTTGAAATTTCCCCCTAACTCATATGTAGTGACCTTCTTTATATCTTTTGATCATTCTTGGTTTGAAGTTCACATTGTCTGCAAACAGAATAGCTACACCTGCTTTTTGTTGGGTTCCTGTTGCATGAAGTATTGTTTTCCATTCTTTAACTCTCAGTTTATGAATTTCCTTTTAAGTTAGATGGGTTTCCTGTATACAGCATATAGTTGGATGTTGTTTTTTGATCCATTCTTCCAGTCTTTTTCTTTTAATTGGTGAATAGAGGCCATTTACATTAATGGTTATAACTGATATATATTGGTTTATTTTTGACATGTTATCTTTCTGCTGTTGATTCTTTATTTTCCACTCTGTTTAATTGTTTGCCTTGCTTAGTGCTTTTTTCCTGTCTATCTAGAATGTGTTTCAGTATTCTTTGCAGGGTTGGTTTGGTGGTCATGAAGTTCTTTAGCTGTTCTTTGTCATGGAAGTGTCTTATTTCTCCATCCATTTTGAACAACAGTTTTGCAGGATACATCAATCTGGGTTGGGGTGTTTTTTTTTGTTGTTGTCAGCTTCTTTTTCATTTATATCTATCACTCACATTGTTTTCCTTGCATCATCTTTCAGTTGTTGAATTGTTATTTCCCAATTCCTTGTTGTGTTTAAAAAATCTTTCCTCTCCTGTTCACTAGCTACAATCTTGTTTTTGAGGTCTGAAAGCCTGTCTTCACTTTCATTGAGTTGGTTTTGCCCACTATTGATGGAATTTTTGATTCTCTTTGAATCTGTTTCATGCATTCTGTTTATTTCTTATATTGTTCATTCAAGGTTTCCATCTTTTTGAATTGTTTCTTTAATTTTAACTATGTCTTCTTTAGATATGTTCAGCATTTCTTTTGTTACATTTATCACTTCTTCTTTTACCTAGGTGATTATTTCTGATCTGAGTTTTTTTATTGCTTTTTGGAGTTGTTTCTTTACCTAAGTTGCTATCATTTTAGGAGTTTCAGGTGTATGGCTTACATGTTTTTGTATGTCTGTGTATCCCACACTTGCTTGTGATGGGAGGGAATGGGATGGATGGTTTGAGATTGCATTTTGCTCTTTCATTTTGTCATTTTCCTATATCCTTTTAGGGAAGTTGAAGACAGGGTCTCACTTGTTTCTTGGGTTGAGAATATCTATCCCTGTTTCAAGGAGTTTCTCCAGTTGAGTGGAGGTCCTTAGACAGACCTTACCTGGTAGCTCCCAGCCATTTGGGGTCACTTGGAGGGCCCCTTCCAGTCTTGGAGAAAGGCACTCAAGCTTCCTTGAACTGAAAATTGCACACAGTTTTGGCTCACAAGGAGTAACACAGGCTGCTGTGGCCCACCTGGGGGTCACTGGGTGGGGCCCAGAGGGACCTTCCTGTGCATCTTCTGGTGATTTGGGAGATTGGGCAGAGCCTTATCAGTCTCAAATTGATGCACTAAATCTTCCCTGTGGGCAGGAAATCACTGCACACATTTTTGGCTTGGGAGGCAGAATTCAGGCAGCTGCAGGCTGCTCTTCAGGGTCCAGATAGGCCTGGAGGGACATTCAGGTACATTCTCCAGTGATGTGGGAGGTTGGGCAGGGCCTTGAGAGATAGATTCCTTCAAAGAATATGTATGTTTACTTGTCAGGTGTCTGGGAACACTGAGAGCCTGTGATCATTTGAAACAGATTTTTTGACCTGAAGTCTTTTGGATCCCTGGTACAGTGTTGATTTGGGCAGCAAACTCTTGTGAGGGGTAGTTTGTGATTGAGGTCTTGCTGGGGTGACTCTTTCTTCATTTTCCCTATCCCAGAGTTTAAAACAGAGAAATTTACCTTTAGGGACTTTCTGCTCACCCTTAAACTGATGGTATGTCCATTTAATAAAGAATGTGTCCTTGATTTGATTCTGTAGTTTCAGTGAAGTTCAAGATCATAGTGATTTGTAAATTCACTCAAATCAAAAGCCGGGAGTCAGTGCACTATTTACCCTCTGGATTTTTTCTATCTTAGTTTTTTTCCCTCTGAGATCAAATTATGTATCTACTTAATTTTACTCTCTTCTTAACTAGTAACACATTTAAAAACATTAAAAAGATATTTTGTATGTGAGTTTTAGTTGTTCTTACTAGAAAAATTGGTCAAGGTATCAGCCATCATTTTTATCTGAGACTCAATTCCTGACTTGACTTTTATTGTTTTAGGACTCTGGGGCCTGGTCAACAATGCAGGCATTTTCCCCCGAATAACATTAAGTGAGTGGCAGAAGACTGAAGACTTTATGAAAGTACTCAAAGTGAACCTCATTGGTTTGACAGAGGTGACCCTGAGCATGCTTCCCTTGGTGAGGAAAGCACGGGGAAGGATCATCAATGTCTCCAGTGTTCTGGGAAGAGTTTCTTTCTTCACTGGAATCTACAGTTGCTCCAAGTATGGAGTTGAAGCATTTTCAGATATACTGAGGTAAGTAATGTTCTGAAGGTGAAATAAAAGCAACTACTAAACACTTCACTTGTCTTAGGGATGGTGCTATATACTTCTATCTACCTTACCTTATTTTATCATTCCTCTAATCTTAGCTTGTAGATATGATTCCTAGTCCATTTTTTATAGAAATTTCTGACTCAACTTTAAATATCTTTCCTGAAGGGCACCTGCCACAGCCAAGACTTGACAGAACCATGTTCTCACCCAAGGTCTTTGTAGTGCCCCCACATAACATTGACATTCTCTGGATTTGTCTTTGATATAATATCACTTCTAATGAAAGGATAATTCTCTTTTTTACCAAATGTCTCTCTTAGTGGTTCTCTTTTTCACTGGTTTCTCATCTGCTTCCAAGTTTTCCTTCTCTTTTCATGTGTGTTAGTTTGAATTTGTTGCACCCTTTCATAGCTCTGTTGCTACCTCCTGGCTCTTCTTTTATACTGTTTTAGCTTCACATTCCTGTCAGCTGCTTGGTTTTTTTTATTGTTCCCTGGTGTTTTAATTTCTAAGAAAAAATTCTATTGGCAGAGTTTATTTCTGTGTGTGTGCTAGCTAGTAATACATTATATGTCCTTTTTATATACTTATATGTCAGGCACTGTTGTGTATACTATGAGTCATTTAATTTTCTTTTTTGAAGATTTTTCATTTTATTAGTACATTTTTGTAGTATGTAAAGATTACATTCATTGTGAGGAGTTAGTATGTATACATAACACATTTTAATTCTTTTCACATCTCTGCCCTTCCTCTCACTCCCACCACCCTCCATCTCTTATCCTATTACTATTTGCAAAAGATCTATCTCCCTGTTTACTATTGTCTATCTTTGTTTTTCTCTTTTTCCTTTGGATTTCTCCTATAAGAGAAACCATGTGATATTTAGATTGTGTGTCTGATTTACTTCACTTATAATCATGGCCATAATATGCACTAATTTTCCTTTAAATGACTCAAATTTATCTATTATGCTAGGGTATTACTCCATTGTTTATTAATATCACATTTCTTTATTCACTTATCTGTTGATGGATATATAGGCTTCTTCCAAGATTCAGCTATTGTGTTTTGTGTTGCTATAAATATAAGTATGCTAATAATCACTTTGATATGATGTCTTTAACTCTTTCAGGAAGGTATCTAGAAGGATAGAGCAAAGTGGAATGTGATTTGTATTTTTAGTTTTTTTTGTGGAAACTCCATACTGATTTGCATAGTGGTTGTAGTAACTTACATTCCTTCCAACCATGTAGAAGATTCCTCTCACCTACCACCCCCAGTTTCACCAGTATTTATTTTTTAATTTTTTTATTAATACATGTACACAGTACATAGTGATTATATTCATTGTGGGGAGTTAGTACATGTACATAACACATCTTCATTAATTTTTCATCTCCTTTATTCCCCTCTCCATTTATTTTGTTATGGTTTGATTTCTTGATAACAGTCATTCTTTCTGGAGTAAATAGAATAGAATCCTAGCTTTGTTTAAATTTGCATTTCTCTAATGGATAGAGAGATGTTTAACAGTTTTTCATGTATTTATTGATGATTTTGTACTTATTCTTCTAAGAAATATATATTCATTTTAGCTGCCAATTTTTTGGTTGGGTCTTTTATTTTCAGGGATCTAATTCTTTTTAGTTCTTTATGTATTGTAGATATTAATCCTTTTTCAGAGGTCTAGATGGCAATTTTTTCCCCATTCTGTGGGTTTTCCCTTCACTGTGTTGGTTGTTACTTTTTCTGGACAGTTTTTTTATTTTATATAACAGCATGTGCTGATTCTAAATGTTGTTTCTTTTTCATTATTTATTTATTGTTATGAACCATATATTTAGTAGTGCATATTTGTAATACATAATGATTAGATTTATCTTGGGGGAGTTGTATGAGCATATAACACAAATTAATCCTTTTGTGTGCTTTCCTCTCCTATGCCTCTCTTTTTTTCCAACTCTTGATCCTCTTCTCAATTGACCAAACTCTATTTTAGTTTTTTCTTTGATTCACTTTCTTAATAATTTTCTCCTCTCTCCCTTCTCTACATCTTTGGTGCTGTTTCTTTCTGCCAGCCCCCCTTTTTATGGTCTTTTTGAGATAGGATCTTGCTATCCAGTTCAGGCTTCCCTTGAGCTCACTTTGTAGACTGGACTCGACTTGAATTCACAACCATCTGACTGTGTAAGCCTCCTGAGTGCTGGGATTACAGGTGTGTGCCATCATGCATGACTGATGCTGTTTCTTGTCTAATTGAGGTTCTTTTCAGAAAGTACTTGCCTATGTGAAACTTTTGCCTATTTTATCTTTCAGTGGATTGGTTGTGTTTTAATATTTAGATGTTTGGCATAGTTTGATTTTAGTTTAGTATATACAGTGAGAGATTTGGTCTAGATTCAGTTTTCCCCATGTGTGTATCCAGTTTCCCAGCACCATTTATTAAACAAGTTATCTATCCTCTAGCATATGTTTTTGGACCCTTTGTCAAAGTTCAGATGCCTGAATATGCTGCGGGTTATTTCTGCTAAATGTACCTTAGGTCATGTCTGTTTTTAAAATGCAAATATCATGCTGCTTTTGTCATTGTGACTTAAATATAATTTGAAGTCCAGGATTGTGATTCCCTTTCTTTGTGCTTGTTGTTTGGGTTTGCTTTTGTAGGCTGTGTCTCTTCTGGTTCCATATGAAATTTTGGATTGTTTTCTCTATTTCTGTGAAGAATACTGTTGGTATTTTGATTAAGATTACATTAAATCTATATATCAGTTTGAGAAATGTGGCCATTTTGACAATACTAACTCCTGTCCAGGAACAGGGAATGTTTTTTCATTTTCTGATGTCTTCTTCAACATTTTTTTCCTGAGAATATATTAGTGTTTTTTAAAAATATTTTCTTTTCTAGGTTAATTACTTTTTAAATTTTAAATATTATTATTATTATTATTATTATTATTTTTATTGGTACCAGGGATTGAACTCACAACCACCTGCTTGCAAGGCAGGCACTTATACTGCTGAGCTAAATCCCCAGCCCCAAATTTTAAATATTATAAAATGAAAGAGAATGGAACAAAGCAATTCAGAACAGAACAATGCAAGCAACACATCACTTCACAACAAGACAACCAGATATCAACAGTAGCTACCACAATGTATTTTTTCTTTGAAATAGTTGACCATACATTCACACACAATAATATGAAACATAACAAAATAGTATAAAACCATTCAAGAGAATGAGTATTACAGGACATTCAAAACCAAATAAAAGAAAATGAACAATGGCTACTATAATATCTCATTTTCCTTTAAAAAATTGTTTATACTATTACACATATTAAATCCAATAAGACACAACATGATAGAACCAATGGTAATAAAAGAACAAAAGCATGGTAGGACTTCACAGAAAGATGACTTAAATCAGCAATGGTTGCAATAATGTGTTGTTTTCTTCAAAGTAACTGTTCATATAATCACACATAATAAAATCAAACAAAATAAAATCATTCCAACCAATGAACAAAAACATTATAATATTTCAAAGCAATATAATAGGGAACCATGATTACTATAAAATCTTATGTATCTTACTATTTCTTGCACTAGGGAGACAGTGATAGTTTTCTTTATCTTGGCCATTTTTTCTGGCATGTGATTAAATCCCAGTGTGGTTTTAATTTGCATTTCTCTAATGACTAATGATGGTGAAAATTTTTTCATGTATTTATTTGCCATTTGTATTTCTTCATCTGAGAAATGTGTATTCATCTCGGATGCCCATTCTTGGATTGGGTCTTTGATTTTCAGAGGTTTGATTTCTTAAAGAATTCTTTATATGTTCTAGATAGAAGTCCTTTTTCTGGGGGACAGTTCACCAGGATTTTTTCCCAATTTGTGGGTTTTCTTTTCACTCTGCTGGAGATTTCTTTCAACATGCAGAAACTCTTTAATAAGATGTGATCCCAGTTATTGATTCTGGGAAGTATTTCCCATGCAGTTTGATTCTCATTCATGAATTCTCTACCTACCCCTACGTCTTCAAGATTTCTACCTACTTTGTCTTCCAACAGATTTAGTGTTTCTGTTTTATTTTTTTTAATGCATGTATTTTGTTAGTCTTGCATTCTAAACTATACACAAGGCCAGCATTTCACAAAAAGTGTTTCTGCTTTAATGTTTAGATCTTTGATCCATTTAGACTTTAGTTTAGCACATGGTGATAGGCATGGTTCTAGTTTTAGTTTTTGGCATACAGAGAGCCAATTTTTACAGTATCATTTATTAAAAAGACTATCTTTCTTCCAGTGAATTTGTTTGGCCTCTTTGTCAAAGATAAGGAGGCTGAGTGTGTTTGTAGTTATATCTTCTAATCTATTCCATTGATCTTCATTTCTTTTTTTATTTCAGTACCATGTTGATTTTATTACAGTAGCTTTGCAGTATAACTTCAAGTCAGGAATTGTGATGCCCCCTGCCTTGCCTTTGTTGCTTAGAATTGCCTTTACTATTCTAGGTCTTTTCTGGCTCCTGATGAATTTTAGCAGTGATTTGTCTAGATCTATGAGTTATGCTAGTGTTATTTTTTTCCATTTTTTTATTTAAAGAGAAATAAACAGGAAAAAGGTAGAAATATTACAGAATTTCAAGAAAAGGAGATAAATAGTAAGAAATCACTAGTTGATACATTACACATTGTTCTTTTAGAAATAGTTATTCAAGATACAGAATTAAAGCACACAAAGTAGGCACTAAAGCAGTGAGAGTGCAAACAGATCTGTTCAACAATCCAACAAGAACCTAGAAATATGGTCATCAATCCCACACATCGGGGATTGCAAGATGGCCAACTGAGTGGCGGCACAATAAGAGAGCTTCTCTGAGGAAAAAAAAAAAACAACTCAGATGCTGTAATCTGGCAACAAGGAGAAAGCCAGACAAAAGGAGAGGAATTCTCATGACCCAGGAAGAAACTGAGGAAAAAGAAAAAGAAAAAAACAGAAAAAAGAAAGAAGAAAAAGAAGCATGGACAGAGGGCTGGAGTGGGGCAAGCCCCAATCGCTGTACCAGAACATCTTAAAGTGAGGTAACTCACAACTGAGCTGAGGTCGCGGCCCTGCTGAGAGCAGGGGTTGGTGAGCTTCAGACCCTCCGCTGGAAGAGGCCCTGAGATGGGGAGTGGAAACAGCCAGTCGAGCTATGTGAACTTTGGTGAGGGACGGGAACTGTAATCCCCAAACCGGGAGGACTGGCTGGGCACTATTTTGGAGTTGGACAGGGCCAGCTTGAATTGAGGCCCTAGGCAGTATCTGCTAATGACTCTTAGTCCAAAACAGATTGGTGGGATCTGCTCAGGCAGGGCCACGCCCCTGGTTGAAACCTAATAGCCAGGGATGAGGCTTTTCTGGGCCAGTGGCATCCCCAGGGAACACACAAACCTGTTGAAGTATAAACTGGTTGACTGGCATAGGGGGAGGAGCCAGCTCTCAGCTTGCAACTCAGAGATCCACTGCAGACTGAGGGGTGGTACTTCCCTAGCAAGTGCACTGCAGAAAAACTGTAAGCAAAATGAAAGGCCCAGAGATCTCCACCACCCACCCATCTGAAGGGGGCTGAAAACATGACAAGACAGAGAAAGAGCAAAAGGTCCCCAACTGTGGAAACAGAGAAAGTGAGTTAAACAGAGGTAAATGCAGAGGAGGTTGAGAGCAGCAAACCTATAATGTCAGAGACAGCCTCATCAGAAATAAAGAAATACATCTGTGACCTCATTGTTGAATTTAAATCTGAAATTCTAACTCAGGTGAAGCAAGATATAAGAAGACTAATAAAAGAAGTCCTGGGTAATCCTCTAGTAGACACAAATGAAAGAATAGAGGAACCCAAAAAAGGAGAGAAGCCTTTGATGAAGAATATAAACAAAACCTAGAATATATGAAACAGATCCAAAGAGAATATCAGGAAATTAAAAACTCCATTGAAAGCTGGCAAAACCTTTTAACAGAAACTAAAGACAAACTTTCAAAACTTGAAGATAGATTTGCAACATAAGATCGTAAAAGGAAGGATCTCTTAAAAATAACAAGGAACCACAAATACAAATGAAATAAAAAGTCTATTCACAGAAATAATTAAGGAAAACTTCCCCAACATAGGTAATGGAAGTGAAGTTCAGATAAATGAGGCATATAGAACTCCAGCCAGCTACAACCCAAACAGATCTACACCCAGACATATAATAATCAGGATCCCAGAAATTCATCACAAGAACAGAATATTAAAAGTGGTCAGA
>PVLA01019939.1:0-11209 GCA_004027455.1 Hydrochoerus hydrochaeris
ATATATTGGTTTATTGTTGACATGTTATCTTTCTGATGTTGTATCTTAGCTTTCCATTCTGTTTAATTGTCTGTCTTGCTTAGTGGTTTTTTCCTATGTGTATCTAGAATGTCTTTCAGTATTCTTTGTAGGTTTGGTTTTGTGATCATGTAGTTTTTCAGCTGTTCTTTATCATGGAAGTATCTTATTTCTCCATCCATTTTGAAGGACAGTTTTTCAGGATACATCATTCTGGGTTGGAAGTCATTCTCCTTTAGGATATTAAACACTTCATGCTCTTCCTGACTTCGTTGTGTTGAGAAGTCTGCTGCCATTCTGATAGGTTTTCCTTTATAGGTGATCTGTCTTTTCTAACAGCTTTTAATATTCTATTCTTATTTTGGATTTCTGCAATATAGATTATTATATGTCTGCAGTTTTTTTTTGTTTGTTTTTTTTTTTTGGTTATGGCTGTTTGGAATTCTACATGCTTCACTAATCTGAGAATCAGTTTCCATTCTCATGTTTGGACAATTTTCAGCTATTACTTCTTGTGTTGTCCCCTTCTTTTTCATTTATCCCTATTAATCTTATGTGATTTTTCTTTGCATCATCTTGCAACTGTTGAATTCTTACTTCCTGATTTCTTGTTGTTTTTAAAAGATCTTTCCTTTCCTGTTCACTAGCTGCAATTTTATCTTCAGGGTCTGAAATTCTATCTTCACTTTTGTTGAGGCAATTTTGGCAACTTACAATAGAATTTTTTATTTCCTTTAAATCTCTTTGAATCTGATTCATGTTTTCTGTTTGTTTCTTATACTGTTCATTCAGGGATTCAATCTGTTGGCTTTGTTCCTCTAATTTTTTAGATGTGTCTTCTTTAGACGCATTCACTATTTCTTTCAATACTTTTATCATTTCTTCTTTTAACTGGGAGATTATTTCTAATTTGAGTCCCTTTATAGCTTCCCATACTTGCTTCTTTATTTCAGTTGATATCATTTCAGGTATTTCAGGTGTATGACTAGTATTTTCTTCTATGTATGTGGCTCCCAGGCTTTCTTGGGGTGGGCTGGAGGTTTGAGATTGCATTTTGGTCTTTTGTTTTGTCATTTTTGCATATTTCTGTGTTTCAAGTGATGTTCCAAAACTTTCCCTGTGAGTTTGGGAATCAAGTCCTGCACCCTCAGCTCCTGGGACTCATGGGTCTTGGCTCCACTGGTTGAATGAAGGCTGTTGACTGTGGTCCACTCAAGGCCAGGAAGACTTTCAAGGCTGGTACAGTGTCCAAGGGGCTGGGTGAGCACCCAAGCACTGGGAGTGAGGTCCCAAACTCTCCCAGGACATAGCCAGGGAGCTTGAAATCTGCCCACTGCCATATCACCTACCTCACCTCTCATAGCTGGCTTGTTCCCCTGCTTGAATAAACGTCACTGGGCATAGTGCACTCAAGCCCTGGAAATCTCTCCAGGCAAATCCAGTGTCCTAGGGAGCTGGATGGACACCAAGCACCAGGAATGGTGTCCCAAACTCCCTGGATCCAGGGCCAGTAAGCTGGAATTTCCCTTGCCCTTGCCATCTCATGAGCTTGAACTCCATTGTAGCCATGAGGGCCTATGTCCCCTCCCCATATCTATCTTATTTTCAAGAGGTTCAATGTTTCCATTTTAAATTTCAAGTTTTTGAACTACATTGATTTTATCTTTTTGTATCATGCTATATAATAATCTTCTGCAAATAGCTCCTAGCCAGCTGGCCCAGCAACATTTATAGAGAAACCAGTCTTCTTGTAGTATATATTTTGCCACTTTTGCAGATGGTCAAATACTTGAATGTGTCCAGAGTATTTTAATGTGTCATTTATCAGTTCCGTAAACCAACACATTTTTTTCTGTACCATATTTCTGTGACACTTTTATTTTCTTAAGCAACTTAAAGTTAGGGGTTGTGATGTCCCTTGATTTTCTCTTTTATTAGATTATATTTTTTATTCATATAGTATGGGTGTTAAAAGGATATCAGGAATTATTTATATAATTCAAGTAGAATATTCTTAATACTGTGGTTCCTCAGTTCTGGGGGAAATGGTGACATCCATGTTCTTCCTGTAAAGCTGACCATGTTTGTGTTTGTCACCTAATGTAGAGTTTGCAAACAAAGACAACGTTTGTCAAATACTCTACTTGTTGACCAAAATGCTTACAAAGAAAACCATTTATGAACCAAGGTGATAATGGATTTTGAAGAGTATGCATTCAATAAGTATATTATTTTTCAGAATATGGACATCAGGATAATGAATCTGTTCCCTATCAAAGGCTATGTATATTTTTCTAATTTTGTTTTTTACATTTACTTATTTGTTTTATTTTATGTTTTATGTCTTCTTCAATCTCTTTGCAAGCTAATATAGTGATAATTATAGTGTTTCCACTTCTTCCATTAGCTTAATTCCTACATTTTACATTTTCCTGTTGCTAGTGTGAATTGTACTGCTTTCATACTTCTCTCACACTGACTTATTTACTAAAATGCAAACACTGATTTTTGCATTTATGCTAGCATTACTATTGAATAAAGTACTCACAACTTAACCAAAGACATGTAGGAAAGAGCTTAAAATATACAGCAACAGCAGAAGATGTAGCACATAAAATATAAAGTTATATTGTGCATATTTGTTAATGAAATAATACTTTTTCAGATAATTTTTTAATTTCTAAATAGTAAATTCAGTTAAATGGCAAAAATAAAGTCATTGATACAGAAAGTAATGGGCTTGCATGTAAAATTTAACCCAGAAAAAAAATCAGGGAATCAACTATTCACAACTTCAAAATCTACAATTGATGTTAAACAATGAAATTAGTAAAATTATTTTCTCTAGAAATTTCAGAATAATGACTCAATACATGTAAGCTCATGCTGGAAGAAGGAAATAAGTCTCCTATATTTCAGATCTAGAAAATCACATTGAATTATCCAGTGAATTGGATTTGGTAACATGAAGAGATCTTGAAAGCACTCTGTTTGTCTGTAGGTTAATGCACTGACAAATTCATCATTGAATATAATTGTAAGATTTCAGTCCTTCTTCCAAATTGATAGCCAATTGGTTATGAATTGATTTACATCTCTGAAACCTATTCTATTACATTTTCTATTTAATAAAATAAGAGCAAACTTCAGGAAAGATTGGGCCATTCTGCCATGATAGTTGGATGTGGAGGCTGAAAATTCTGAACTGTTAGGCCCAATATTGTCTTTTTTTTTTGGTACCATGGTTTGAACTCATGACAATTTCCCTTGTCAGGAAAGCATTTATGCTGTTGATTAAATACCTGGGCCCCCAAGATACATTTTTAAAAATGTCTAGAGAAAGGCAGAAAATTGACAAATACATTCTGCCATATTTTAGATGCAACAGAATTGTTATTGTAAACACTATATCAAGCATGGTCTATAAATTCACTGCATTCAATCAAAATATTGCATTTTCATAAGTGTTGAAATATAATCCAAAATTTAAACCAAGGAAAATATTGGATGTTGGAGGAAGTAAACAAAACCGGTGTTGAAAGAGTAGCAGATATCAAAATGTGATGCAACACATAGTACAAAAAACAGCAATATATTGCCATAAATAGGGTGAAACTATATACTTAAACATCTTACAGTTCATATGTATGTCTAATAGATCAAGTTTTATACATAATGAATACAATGAAAGAACTGTAAATCTATTGAATAAAATAATCCAGGTTACAAACATTAAATAATATGATTCCTCTTAAACATAAAAGATAGAAGTAATCAAAATGATTACAATGACACAATCTTAGGTGAGACAATATATATATAAGAAAATGAAGATTAAATGAAGGAGAAAAGAAATTTTAAGAAGTTAACAAATTGTTTGATAAAGTCCAGTGTGTTTTTGATGCATGTATACAAGTGTTAAATTAATCCTACAAATTGGTATGATTAATATTTAACATTTTAAAAAGACATCAAAAATACCATATAAGCAGATTACACAGGAGAATGGAAGATAAATTATAAGTTTAATAAATATAACTAGCTGGATATTGTACATCATTTTCAGTATTATTCATAAATGGAGACTGGAGCCTCAGTAGGTACACAGGGAAAATGTTAAATATAGATCATGAGAACAGGAGAAACTACAGAATAGGGTTTCTCCAAACATGCACAGCTAAATATGAAAAAATTAGAAAGAGCTCAGGATGAGCATTAAAACTATTTTCCTATGGAAACATAGAAACACTTCCATGGTAGAGTGGATATAATGTAACATAGCTTCTAATACAAGCTCATTAAGAGTGCTCAGTATGTAATCTTCATATCTATCACCATCCTCATCATAGTGATCACAAAATGATAATCAGCTACAAAATATTTGTCATACCTATAAAGTCCCTGGAGATTATTTCCCAGATTTGCTCAACATTTGGTGATTTATGTACATTAAGTTATGCAATAACTTTTCAGACTATGTCAGAGGATGGGAAAACATCGATATAACCGCAAATGAAATTGTATTGCATAGTTTTCAGGTCTATAGAGGAGCTACAGCAGAGATTAAGGGGGATAAGCAGCATATATTCAAGACAATGACTGATATATTACATGTAGGATTGAAAATCGGTGCATACATAATTAGACAACAACTTGGTTAAACAAACTCACCAAGCAATAACAAGTTGTTGATGGTTTCCTGTATCACATAGTTGCACAGCTTCCTCTGAGGTATGTCCAGGAGTTCCCATTCATCTGGGGTGAATTATATAGTCACATCTTCAAAGGTGATTGATTCCTCCAACACCATGTGCATTCCATTTTAAGCAGGGAAGCTATAACAAATTTCCTAATATGTGAACTGAGATGATAGTACTGAGGCAGAGGAGAAACAGCAGAATGCAGAGGACAATCTCTTTAGGGAAAAAGTCCACCGTCTGTCAGCATCAGATTATGACCTAATGTCAGAGACCATCCTAGAGAGGCAAAGATTATAAAGTCATTAAATTGGTATTATATAGAGTATCACATGACACACAGCATAGGAAAAGTGGTCAATTTCAGATAAACATGGTCATTATGTCTTCTACATAGGTTATTATAAAATATAAACTTCAAATAATACAACAAAATGTCTGCTTCATTTATTTCAGATAATTTTACATACACATCACCATGTAAATCATTACAATGTTTTAGTGTTTCAAAAACATGGTTATGGTTAGTTAATTCCTATATCAGTATCAGTATTACTCATCAATTAAATGAGAAATATTTTGATAAATGTTGAAAGAACCAGCATTTTCACTATCTGAATAGCGTACATTGTAAATGACTCAGGTATTATTTGTATGAATAGAATAAAACCTCTAGGCTATCACTCTGTTTAGGAGAATTGATTAGTTTCTCTATATCACAGTATCAGTGGTTGCAATACATCTTCATTCGATAAGCTTGACTGAGGAGAATAAGGCTTCAGGGCAGGCTATTAAGCAGTAGCAGCAAAAACTTCTGACTTGTTCCATGAGGACAATTGTCAAATGCATGTTCCTGATCATTCTCAGTATTTCTGGAAGTTTAACACTGTATTCTACAATGTGGATTTTTCATGTGGATGCTATCCAACTCATCACATATGAAAAAATTCTTTTTTAGGCAGTCTCTATTCATTCTTAAAAAAATAAGCACTGGGATCCTACACTGAAAAAAATAAAGATAAATTTGTTCTAACTTGAAAGAAAACTGATACACTTCAATCTGATAATGTTACTCAAATAAATTTAACATAAAATTAAACATCACAGGGTTTATTTTCATGATAGCTCCAAATAAAAAAAAAGAAAGATGAAAGACATGATAAGAAACAGGGAGCGATGTGGTTTGATAAAATGAGGAGGACCTGGAGATGTGGGAGGATGGAAGGGCATTGGTGAAGACGCTGGAATGTGGAAGATGTCTTACATACATGTGTAGCGCCACACAAGCAATTTAATTACGTACCTCAAGCATGCAATGATATAAATAAAAATTTTGTAAAACGTATACATTTCTTTCAATTTTCCCATTATCATTTTTCTAGTCTACTATTACTTCTCTAGCCACAACAGAGTTAGTGGTCTTATTTGTAAATGATATTCAACTATCAAATATGAAATATTGATCAATGAAGCTTTCTAATTGGCCTTTAAAAATTAACTGTCCACTCCAAATCTTTTCCTCCTTCCATTTTTTCAAGCCCATTTTTGGGCACAGTTGCCATAGAGAATGTTTACATTCCTTGTCTGGCATTGATGTGTACATAACACATTGTAATTACTTTGATATCACTTTCCCAACCATCTGTCTTTTGACCCTTTTGGACACACTGGAGAAATAATAATCTCTTAAATTCTTAGTACTTTAACTTCTTAGTTTATTATACATTTCAATTTTCATTTTATTTTTAAGAGAATAGAAATGTAAAAAGTATACAGAATTTCAAATCAAAGTGATAGGAACAGAACAATTGTTATTACATTGCATGTTGTTGTTATCAAAATAGTTTTCAGGTTGGCATATGTACACATGCAAAACTGATCAAACAAATAAACACTAACTGCTCCATCTAATAAGCTAATAGCATGAGTAGTAAAGTTATTGTGGCATGTCTAATGTATTTCACTTATAAGTATAGTCTCAAGTGGCAACCATTTACCTATAAAAGTCCTAAATGTCTTTCTTTATAGATGAGGAGTACACCATTATACAAAAATAACATGTAGTTTTTTAATCCATTCCTCAGTTTATGGGAACTCATAAATGTGAAACCATGAAAAATACAGAATCTGCCAAAAATGTATACAATTTTCAGGAAAGAAAATATTTATACTAATATTTTTAACTATGATGGACTTGAAAGATATTTTTTATTCTAGAAATATGCACTACACTGCTGGATTTTATATAAGAGATTGAAAACATGTGTGCAGGAATCTCAATGTATATATTGACCAAGCTTATGCACGCAGCAGTATGCAGTGTTCACAGCTGTCTGGAAGCTACTCACCACTGTTTTGAGAAACTAATGTAATTGTAGCAGCTCACGATAAATTTTACTTAATCTCATGTTGTCTCAATAAAACAGCATGATAGCATTTTTTCAAGGGTCTCTTCCTAAATCGGGAATACTTATTTATGGTGAATTCTTATTTTCTATTTTTATGAGATTAAAACCAAGCAAAGTAAAACACAATCAAGTCAATCAAAACAAAACAGTGCAAGTGACACAGGACATCCACACAATAGGAAATCAGGAATGGTTACAATAAGGCCTCTCATTGTGTCCAAAATGGCTGCAGATACATTCAGACATAGTGAAAATCAAACAAAACAGAACAGAACACAACCAATACACAAAAAAAGAAAACAAGGAATGCAATAAAAGACTTCAAAAGAAAGTAACAGCAAATCCACACTGGCTGTAATAATATGTTGTTATTTTTGAAGTACATGCACAAATAAAAAATAAAATAGAATAAAACCCAAACCTAGAAAAGAATAAAGATGATACAGGACTTCAAATCAAGATAACAGCAAATTAACAATGGCTATCACCTTCAAAAGGAGACCCCAGCCAATGTGCTACATTGTATAATGTTATTGTCTAAACAGATCATTACGCTATGAGCTTTATACCTGCAAAGTCAGTGAAATGTTGAACACTTCAAGGGTTAAATTGTGTTTTCCCTCAACAGCTATCATCACAGCCTGTGCTCTCCCAGATCAGCTGGTTGCTGATGGCGGCAGAGGAGGGGGCTTTGGCTCTTCCTGTTTTCCAGCCCCTATGACACTAGGGGCTGGCATCTGGCTCGCCCCCTAGTGGCCGGAACAAGGCAGCGATTCAAGGGAGGCTTGGTTCTTGGTGACTTCCTGTTCTTCTCCTGCAGTCTGTAAATCTATGGTAAATATTTTCCAGGCATCTATGTCTGACTTATTTCACTTAAGATTACGGTTTCAAGGTGCATTTTTTTTTACAAATGACTGAAGCTTATTTTGCATTACAGCCGCGTAGTATTTTTAGGAGTATCCTTTAAAGAAAGTTTTCAATAGAAACTTAAATTCTCCCCAATTTTAAGAGATAAAGTGGATTATAAGTGATTTATCATTCCATGTCTCCATAAACTCTTTCATTACCCCTCACCAGAGCACAGACATCTCTAAGCATCTTTGACACAAGGCAGATTGAACAAGGTAATGGATGAGGCTGCAATGTCTAGCTAATGCCTTATTACTCCTGGCCTGTCCTCACCACAGCACTAACACCAGTACAGTGAAGAGCGTGGGATATGAGGCAAGGATTTGAAAACTATACCAGCAATTGAATGTCAGAGAGTAATATTTTACATGCTTCTGATATGATACCATAGGTACATAAAAACAGAAAACAGCACAAACATATATATCTGTGGAAGTATATTAGATGCTAATAATTTTCAGAACCAAGTAACTACCTCACTGTCCAGAAAATCCTTAATGGAGTTCAGATATCTTAATATACCTTACTTGTACTTAAGAATTTATATCTTCTTTCAGGAAATTTGTGAGTCTGGTGTAAAATGCCTTCTCAGTCACCTGTGAAGCAATGCCATTAGCAGTTTCCTGTATCGATTCACTCACATACTAGACAAGAAAAAAGCTCTAAATTCTCCGCAGAGGATTTCAGACTTGAGAGGTGGGTGATGGAGTAGTAAGCAGCTCCAAATCATAATTTAATTCATTTCTGAATGTAAAGAGAAGAGAATATTTTGTAATGGACATTATGGAGATTGTGATGCATTAAAATGGGGAAAAATATTCCTCTGCTTTTTGAGAGAGAGGTTTTTTTTTTTTTTTGCTGCAATGCACTATACCTGTTATTTGCTAAGTGAATTTTCTAAATTCTTGAAAAGAATCATTGCAGCAAGCACAGACACTGATGCCTCTGTCCTGCTAGCATAGTGGGCATCTTGACCCAACTCTCATTCTTCCTCCATCTCTTAACTCACCAGTTGGCTTCACTACTGAAATGAATTCAGGGAATTCTGCAATTCCAACCAATACATCACTTCTCACAATTGTTCTCCACATGCTCTGGTGACTTAAGCTGAGGCACAAGTTCATCCCACAGCACAGTTCTAATTCATGTGGAGTTGAGTCATCCTGCAGTAGAGTCTTCCTGGGCATCCATGTGAAGGCCAGTCAATTGCACCTATGGCACCTTCCAGGGTCTAACAGGGTGAAGATCTCTGAATCCTCACAGACAACAGCAGGTATTTATGGATTCAAAATGAGTGATCTAGCTGTACAGGTCTGCTGTATATAAACTATATAACATTTTAGCAGCTCATTCCTTGCTTTTAGAGAGAGAGCATAAATTAAATCTTCAAGAAAGGTCAGTTTTAATGATAAATATCCACTGCTATAATTTGCATGTCTCATATTCACACAATATGAATGTCACTAATCATCCTGTGTTATACATTTCTGTAATTCTTATACTTTTAACATTCACTATTTTTTAAAAATTTGTATTTCATTAAAATATATTGGGAATGTATTTCTGTGAAATTTTTCAAAATTTGTCTCATGATCATTATTTCATCATTACTTATAATGATTTTTGTGCTATATTTTCATGAATAAAATATATACAGCTTCAACTAATGTCATGAGGTCATATTGACACCTTTAATATCTCACTTAAACAAAATGTATACTCTAACTTTCTTTTCATTCTAATGTGTGTTCTATTTCCATGTAGAAGCATTTGGGGCTAAGGGAATTTAAGTTTTTTTTATTTTATTTAAAGAGGGGGGAAGCAAAACAGAAAAAAGGGTAGAAACAATACAGAATTTCAAAAAAACAGTAAGAAATAACTATTTGATACATTACATATTATCTTCTTTGATATAGTTGTTGAAGATACAAAATTAAAGCATACAAAGTGGACATTCAAACAGTGAGGTTGCAAACAGTTCTGTTCAACGATCCAACAAAAACTTAGTAAAATGGTTATCAATCCTACACACTTAAGTATACATACAGTTATCTATTTTAGAGCACTTTCTTTTCCTCCTCTTGATTTTTTTAAAATTTTTTTATTTGAGAAAAAATTTTGAAACAGAAAAAGGGTAGAATCAATACAAAATCTCAAAAACAAAACAAAACAGAAAAAAAAATAGTAACCAGTAAAAAGTCACTAGTTGATAATTACATACTATCCTCTTAGATGCAGTTGTTCAAGTTACAAAAGTAAAGTCCACAAAGTGGACACCCAAACAGTGAGACTGCAGTCAGTTTTGCTCATCCATCCAACTAAAACTTTAGCAACACGGTTATTAATTCCATTCACTCAAACATACATGCAGTTATATCCTTTAGAATACTCTTTTCCTTTTTTATCTTTATAATAACTATAATCCATTCTCATAAACTACTTAGAAGTTCTACACATGTATAAGTCTCTAAACATATACCTAGCCTTTCTGTATTAGAGGGAGAAGCACATCAAAGCAAGTCAGCAATACAAATTCCTAGAGAAACACAAAACAAAAAGAACATACAAAAACACAACACTAGGTGATTTATGGTAGTCACTATCATGTCTCTTGTTATTTTCAATAAAATTATCTATATCATCAAATATAATATAAACTGAGCATTGCTTTACACTATTACTAAAATCTAAACATTGGAGACATTACAGCACTTCAAAGGCAGTTAACAATCAAACCAGAATGGGTATCCTATTGAATCCTGTCATCTTCAGACTAGTTGCCCCTACTCTGATTCAACACTCTCAAGTATACCAGATTCAAATAAGATCAGTCAAGATAAAACAGTGATATAACCAATGTTCTCTGTCTTATCTCTGCCATGCTATTTTTCTGTTGTTATTTGTTTACTTTTCTCCTTCATTCCACTGTCTGCCCTTTCTTTGAGGCCTTTCTACCATTATTCCTGGAACCCTGGTAATTTTCTTCTCTCTCTCTAGAATGTCCCTTAGTATTCTTTGCAGGTTTGGATTGGTGGTCACAAACTCCCCCAGTGCCTCTTTGTCATGGAAATATCTTGTCTCTCCATTAATTTTAAAAGACAGTTTTGCAGGGTATATCATTCTGGGTTGGAGGTTATTTTGTTTCAGGGCTTGGAAGATTTCACTCCAAGCTCTTCT
>PVLA01019940.1:0-11248 GCA_004027455.1 Hydrochoerus hydrochaeris
TTCTATAGCACTCTTATACAAAGAGCATCCAAAAAATCAAATGCCTAGGAGTTCAGCTAACAACTGAAGTAAAAGATCTATACATTAAAAATTACATTGTTCTGAAAAAAGATGAAAGAGTATATCAGAAAATGGGAAGATATTCCTTGCTTATGGATAGGAAGAACCAACAGAGTAAAAATCCCATACTCCCAAAATTGTTCTGCATGTGTAATGCCATTCTAATCACAGTGCTTTTAACATGCCTTTAACAACTAGACAAAGCATTCCCAAAGTGCATTTGGAAGCAGAAGACACCTAGAATAGAAGAGGCAGTTCTGAGCAACAAGAGAAAGGCAGGAAGCTTCATAATACCTGACTTGAAATTATACTACAAAGGTACTGGGACAAAATCAGCACGGTACTGGAAAACATAAACTCACCTAAGGATCAGTAAAACAGAATACAACATGAAGAAACAATATCAAATACTATCAGCCACCTTCTCTGGGATATAAGGGCCAAACACTTGCAGAGGAATAAAGGTACCCCTTTAATAACTGGTTCTTTAAAAACTGCCTAATCATATATTGAAGACAAACTATGCCTATGTCCATCACCACACACTAAACTGAAGTCCAAATGGATTAAAGATGTACATCTTAAAACAGAGACACTAAATCTACAGGAAGAGAAAGTAGGTAGAAATTTTTCACACATAGGTTCAGGAAAAAAACCCAAGCTGTATGGGAAATACTTGAAATAAACAGGAACTGTGATCTCATTTTGTTAAAATGCTTTTGCGCGTCAAAAAAAAAAATCATCAACAGAGTGAAAAGACAATCCCCCGAGTTGGAAGAAATTTTAGCCAATTGTCCCTCAGACAAATGGCCTCTATCAAAAAGCTGTAAAGAAGTGGAAAAGTTCAGACCCTCCCATATTCAAAGACCCAATCCAAAAATGGACATCTGAGGTGAATACTCACTTGTCAGATCAGGATATACAAATGGCAAAGTAACACATGAAAAACTACTCAACATCATTGGTCATTGGAGACTGAGATTGTCTCTCACTCCAGAAAGAATGGCTATCATCAAGAAGTCAACCAATAACAAGTGCTGGAGGGCTGTGGGGAAAAAAAGAAGTCCTTCTTCACAGTTGCTGGGAATGCAGACTGGTGCAAACACTGTGCAAATCAGCATGGAGATTCCTCAAAGAGCTAGGATTTGAGGACCCTTTTGACCCATTTATTAATTTCTCTTCTTGATGTTTACCCAGAAGGACTAAAAATTCACACCACAGTGTTATATGTTTACATGCATGTTTGCAGCAGCACAATTTGTAATAGCTAAATCCTGGAAACAACCCATGTATCCATCAGCTGACGAATAGATGAAAATGGTGTGGTATTTTTATACAATGGACTATTAGTCATGAAGAGAGATAAACTTGATACTATTATAGATAAATGGTTGCAAATTGATACTCATAAGTGAAATGAATCACTCTCACATGTATAAACAATGTATTGCCTTCCTGCTGTGAGAAATTAAAAGGGTAAATCAGGTCTAAAATGCATCATAGATATCATGATATGGCAAGAAATTGTTTAACAGGAAAAAGAACTAAGATGGGGTAAGGGGAAAGCAAGGAATGAAAAAGAAAACATGCAAGTTATTATGCTGTTGCTGTCTCTTAGTTGACAGGAAAGGACAGTTTGAGATAATATTTATTGATTGGAGAATTTTTATGACCCTACATTGTACTCCACATAACTATAGTTAATAATAAGCAACATATCAACTATTGTTATTATCCTATCATCTTGTTATCAAATTTTTTTACAGTTTTTCCCAAAAATTAATACCTAATTCACTAATGGTTCTGTAATAAGATTAGTATTAATGTGTAACTAGGTCAGTTTTCTTTGCTTAGTATTTGCCTATTTACCTTCTGTCCTATAGTTTCCCTTCCAGCATCCACCAGCAATCTGTGACCACATGTGACCTCCAGAGGGCTTGGGTGGCTCCAATCCTATGATATGGACAGTGGTTGTGACTCCCATAACTTTTCTTTTGGAAGGACACGGGGTCCTCTTGGAGCTCTGCTTAGAGGATGCATGTTCCCGGCTTCTCCAAACTTCTGAAGTCCAGTGCTCCTTGGGATTCACACTTCCTTCGTCACACAGCACCCTGTCAGAGGCACCCTGCCTTGCCTCCCAGGTCTTCTTCTGAAATGCAAGGGAAAATCATCTTGATGTCCCAACACTCACATTGCATACAGCTGAACCCAGAATAGCATTGGTTTTCCTAAGGTCTGTTGCCAGCTGGTGCAGTAGCCAAGGCTCCTCCTCTCACATCCATCCGGTTCAAGGGCCTACTGGAGGAATAACTTTTCTTTTTTTTAATTTTTTTTTATTTTAAAGAGAATAAAACAAAGGAGGACAGATCTAAGCAGATCAGACAGAGCAATGTTAGCAACACAGCACTTCAGAAAAAAACAATTGGATATTAACAGTAGCCATCATAATGTCTCTTTCTTTGAAATAGTTGAGCTTAGCTTTACACAAAATAATGTCAAACATAACAAAATAGAATAAAACCACTCAAGAGAATGAAAGTATTGCAAGGCATTCTGAACCAAATTACCAAAGATGGACAATGGCTACTATATTATCTCATTTTCCATAAAAAATTTGTTTATACTATCATACATATTAGAATCCAATAAGACACAACATGATAGAACCAATGGTAATAGAAAAACAAGAGCATGGTAGGACTTCAGAGCAAGATGATATCAAATCAACAATGGCTGCCATAATGTCTTTTCTTCAAAGTAACTATTCATACCACCACATATACTAAGATCAAACAAAACAGAATAAAACCATGCCAACCAATGAATGAAAATATAAGACTTCAAAGCAATATAATGGTGAACCATGATTACCATAAAATCTTCTGTACTCTTATCGTATCTTACACTAGGGAGTCTATATGGTATTTATACATGTAAGTTTGATTTACATCACTTATGAGTATAGATTCAAGTTGCATCCATTTATTTATAAATATCTCAAAGTGATCATTCTTTCTAGCTGAGTAGTACTCCATTGTATAAAAGTACCACAATTTTTTTATTCATTCCTCCATTGATGGGCACTTAGGTTGTTTCCAAGATCTGGCTATTACAAATTGTGCCACTGTAAACATGGGTGCACATATACACTGTGGTAAGATATTTTCAGTTCTCCTGGAAATATGCCTAGGAGTGGAATAGCTGCATCAAATGGGACCTCCAAACCCAGCTTTCTGAGGAATCTCCAGATTGACCTTCACAGTGGTTGCACCAGACTACACTCCTACCAACAATGCAGAAGAGTTCCTTTTCCCCACAGCCTCTCCAGCATTTGTTGTTGGTAGTTTTGTTGATCCTGGCCATTCTTTCTTGAGTGAGGTGGAATCTCAGTGTTGCTTTAATTTGCATTTCTCTAATGATCAATGATGATGAATATTTTTTCATGCATTTATTTGCCATTCATATTTCTTCATCTAAGAACTGTGTGTTCATCTCAGATTCCCATTTTTGGATTGGGTCTTTGAATTTCAGGGGTCTGATATTTTAAATTGTTTCTAAGTTCTAGACAGAAGTTCTTTGTCTGAGGGACAGTTCACTAAGATATTTTCCCATTTTGTGGGTTTTCTTTTCATTCTGCTGGAACTTCTTTGGAAATGCAGAAACTCTTTAGTAAGACATGACCCCAGTTATTGATTCTGGGAAGTATTTCCCATGCAGTTTGGTTCTTGTTCATGAATTCTCTACCAACCCCTATGTCCTCAATATTTTTACTTAATTTTTCTGCCAAAAGATTTAGTATTTCTGTTTTAATATTTAGATCTTTGATCCATTTATATTTTATTTTAGTACATGGTGAGAGGCATGGGTGTAATTTTAGTTTTCAGCACATGGAAAGACAGTTTTTCCAGCACCATTTATTAAAGAGACTATCGTTCTTCCAGTGAACATGGTCCCTTTATCAAAGATAAGGTGGCTGAGTGTTTTCATAGCTGTATCTTCTAGTCTATTCCATTGATCTTCAGGTCTGTTTTTATTCCAGTACCATGTTGATTTTATTACTGTAGCTTTGTAGTATAACTTCAAGTCAGGGATTGTGATACCTCCTGCCTTTGCTTTGCTGCTTAGCATTGCCTTTGCTATCCTAGGTCTCTTCTGGTTCCAGATTGATTTTAGGAGTGATTTATCTAAATCTGTGAAGTATGTTAGTGGTATATTCATTGGGATTCCATTGAATCGTTATAACAATTTTGGGAGAATGGCAAATTTCACAATATTTATTCTTCCTATCCATGAACAAGGGATGTCTTTCCATTGACTGAGGTCTTCTTTGATTTCTTTTTTCAGGGCATTATATTTTTCCCCATACAACTCTTTTACATCTTTTGTTAGATTAATTCCTAAGTATAAAATGCAAACATAATGCCAAGCTGTAACACAGTATTTGCAGTCTAGCATCCAATGTATTTCTTCTTCCCAGCTAAACTATCAGGAACCTGATGTTTATTGGTTTCCTTGTCTTCTGAGCTCTGACCAGAATATACCATCAACTGCTGCCTGAGGGATTCCAGCTCTCCTTTTTCTGGAGGGATCTTTGAGCTTTTACCACCCCTTTCTACAAGCCATTCCCAAAGGGCTCTGAATCACGTGGCTAGGCACAGTCGTGGCTAGGCACAGTCATGGCAAGGACTCCACTTCCCTACTATCAAACTGTACTTTTGGGTTTTTGTTTGAGACAGGGTCTTACTGTGGTGTACAGGCCAGATTTTAACTCACAATGTAGCACATGCTGACAGCAAACTCATGTTTATTCTCCTGCCTCAGCCTTCCAAGTGCTGGGATTATGGGCGTGTGCCATCAGGCCCAGCTCTAAAGCTAGTTTTCACCTTCCTAAGATAAAATACCCAACACTCAATGTTAAAGAAGAAAAGTGTTGTTTGTTTAACTCATGCTTTGGAGTGGCTTTAGTCCACAATTGGCGGGCTCAGAGGGTAACGTGGCAGCCAGGAATCTCAGAGGAGAACACAGTTCGCAGCAGGCAGAAGGTAGCAAAGGAACAAGGAGGATGAGCACGGCTCTCTTTAGCCATTGTACCCTAACTAGGCTGCACAGGACGTGTGGCCTCCACCCTTATTTCTAGCGCCCTTGAGCCTAGCATGGCCCCAAGCACCAAATGCAGCAACACATCCCAGAAGCAGCCACTGCTCAGAAACACCCACCTGTGACCACATGAGGCTTTGGAGATACATCTAGACACAAACCATAAAGACTATCATTTTACCATTTGGGAATCAGAAGCGGGAGGATTGCCATCAGCTTGAGAACTACAGTGAGCTCAAGGCTAGCTCAACGGTACAGTGGGGCCACGTCTCCAAAAATGAAAAAAGAGAGAGAATTGTTTATACCTAGTACTGGGAAGAATTTTGTTGGTATTTAGATTGAAATTATATTAAATCTCCCGATCATTTTTGGTAACATGACCATTTGGATGATGTTGGTTCTGCTTATCCAAACCAGGATACATCTTCCCATTTTCTAAAGTCACTTTAAACTCTTTTCACAGTACTACAATTTTTTGATAGAGCTGTTAGGTTATGGTTATATCTAGATTTTCCCCTAACTTCTCTGTGTCCTGAGTTGACTGGACTTAGAGTGTACCATGTTGGGATGAAGGGTGTGGAGTTACTAGCTCTGTCTACTGACTGAACTGGTTAGCATGAGTCTGGGGGTGGATAATGGGAGGACCCGCCCTCTGCATGAGTGCTATCCGCCCTAAGGGTGGGCATCCTGGGTACAGCTATAAAGGACAGAAAGAGGCCTGCAAGACTCACTTGCTGCTTGCTGCTTCAGGCTTGCTGCTTTCTGCCTGTCCTACTTTGTGACTAGTTCTCTGATACCCCTCTGCCCCGTCACCCCACCTAGGAGTCAGCTCACAACGGACTGCAACCTCTTCTAAAGGTGAGCCAAATCAATTCCTCCTTTACTTTGGGTATCAGATATTTTGTCTCTGCAAGGAGAAAAATAACTAAGACATGGAATTTTTCCCTCCCTTAGTTGTGTTTATTCCTAGGCACTTGTTTGTCTCTTCTTTGAAGCTATAGTGAATGAGAGTGTGTTCTTTCTTTCTCAGTGAGTTCATTGCTGGCTCTCAGGAAAACTCTTGATTGTTTCCTTTTCAGAGTCTGTAGAGGGAGGGGAAAGGGTCTTCCTCTATAGTTCAGCTTGTCCTTAAAGTGACTATGTCATCAAGGCTGGCCTCACACTTGCAGCAATCCTCCTGCCTCGGTTTCCTGAGCGCTAGGATTATAGGTGTGTGCCAGCATGCCCAGCCAACAGTGTCATTAATTTCTGTTCTCATTTTACAATGTCTTTGTTTCTACTAGGTTCAGATTTGGATTGTTCATGTTTTTCTAGAACCTTACTATGCATCATTACATTATTTGGTGTTATTCCCCCACTGGTTTTAGTACATAAATCAAATCCTTGATTCCTGGGCATTTTTTCTAAAAGTCTGCTTTTTTGTCTATAATTTGCAAATCCTCATGTTGGGAACATATGAACATTAATTTAATAGATTGGTCTCAGCTTTGGTTGTAATGCATTAGGCAGTTTATCACATAGGAGCCAATAGTAATGGCCAGCAAAGGGAAAACTGGCAGTTCTGCCAGAGCTGAGAGTAGGGTGGTCAGCAATGGGGGGGTGGGGTGGAAAACAAATTCTCATGTCAGTTCTGTTGATGTCTCCCATTTTTCCTATCAGCTAGGTGCTTTCTGACCTGATTAAGACTGTTTTTAATAACTAAAAACAACAAGATTTACCAAGGGCTAGGCATAGATACCTCACCCCACCC
This sequence comes from Hydrochoerus hydrochaeris, assembly GCA_004027455.1. Lineage (NCBI taxonomy): Eukaryota > Metazoa > Chordata > Mammalia > Rodentia > Hydrochaeridae > Hydrochoerus > Hydrochoerus hydrochaeris. The sequence goes on from PVLA01019940.1 coordinate 6,908, forward strand.
AAGCCCCTTTTTAAGAATAGGAAGTCTAGCCCTCACTGGATCTGAAGGACCGTCTCAGCCAGGGAATTTAGAGACTCCTTCAGGTGAGGAACATTTTGTTCAAGTGTGCTAGATCACAATCTATTTCTGGCTTAGAATCTGGTAATTTTTGTCTCCCATTATGAGGACCGTGGTTCCTAGTCTGTGGAACTAACTACTTTTAGTTCCAAAATGACAGGAATTAGGACTGGGGCCCTCTTTTTTTTCATGACATTGGGTGAACCCATATTTTTGCTTTTGTTTTTCCCAGAATACCAGTACCCTCGGGGAAGAACATGAGTTACACAGCTCAGGGTTAGATCCAGTGAAGACAGCCAGATGAGTGCAAGAGGTAAGGCCATTTGTACAGGCAAACCAAGTTCCCAGCTGGGAGGCTAAATGTTGGTTCAGGGGGTAAGAGACAGTTTGTACATACACAGGTGAATTACAATTGATTTGAAATGGGGAGCACTTCAAGGGGAAATTTACAGACTGAATACAAAGTCCAGAGCCCTAATGTTTCCCAAAGTGAGGGACTTAGGTCCCTGTCCTCACCAACATGAAGAACCAGAATCAAGGTTTGAGGTATTTAGCATCTGGGTTCGATATTAGCTATGCACATAAACAGACTTAGTGCCCACACCTTTGGAGGGTTACTTTTAGTCCATTTAGCTGGAGTCTCTGATCTTTCAGGCTTGAAGTGGGAGTGGTGAATCCAATGGCTCTTTCTGGCAACCTTGATGGCCATGGGCGTAGTCAAGTGACTGTATAGGGTCCTTTCCACAGGGTTCCTAGGGATGTGGGCTGTCTCCTTCTGATGCAAATTTGATCACCAAGGTGAGCTGTCAGGGGGGTCATCAGATCTTTCAGGAATGGGCTTGTCACCCCAGAACAAGCAGTGGTTCGAGTGCACAAGGGGCTGGAGATCCTGTAAGGACTTAACAAGGTCCCCATTAGTCATAGCAACCAACTTAACAACTTCGACATGGGGAATCAAAGAGAGCAGTTGGCCATCCAAGGCCTTAAAAGCAGTAAAGTGTGGGAGGTAGGGGGTACATCACCAGGCAGTGGGGAAAAAGGAAGGAGACTTACCCAGATTTTTCCAGTCTCAAGAGCCAGTTTTGAAATAGCTTTTTTAATGGTCTTGTTTATTTTCTCTACTTGGTTTGAATTTTGAGGCCATTAGGCACAATGTCGTTTCCAATTGAATTGTAAACTGCAGCTAACTTTTGAGTGACCTGAGCTATGAAAGCTGGGCCATTGCCTGACCCCAGGGAGGTGGGCAAACCAAATAAATGCACTGTCTCATAGTGGAGTTTCTTAGCTATGATGAGTGGCCAGTCTGAGTGGCCAGTCCTCCAGTCCACCCACTGAGTGTGTCCATGAGAACTAAGACATATCTATACCCGCCTCTTCCTGGGCCCATTTTGGCAAAGTCTGTCTCTCAGTGGTCTCCGGGGATAAGTCCTCATTGTCTCTTTGGAACATCATTGGTGGCCAGCTTAGGGTTCACTTGAAGACGTTGTGGGCATTTTTGACTGATCTCTTTTAAGGCAAGATAATTTGGCCAATTTGGTTTCCCCAAGTGAATGGGCTCTTGGATGAGCAGGGGCCCCAGTGATCTGTCAGCCTTCTGGAGAAAGCTGGGTTCTAGGCTGTTGGCTGGTCTCAAATCTGAATCTGAACAGGATGACTTGAGTAACATGGGTGGCAGGAGATCTGGGAGGAGTGTTATAGGCTCCTCTGCTTTTAGTGCCACCTCAGCAATGGCATATTCATGGGCCATGGGGGTGTCTTCTCATTGGTGTCCCAAAAATTGCATTTGTCTCTCAGTTGGCAGCCTTTTGGAGAAACCAAATGGCAGCCAGAAGGTTTAGGATCTCAGGGGTATTGTTGATCTTTGTTCCTGCTGAGGTTAATGGTCCTCTTTCCTAAGAAATGGCCCCATGCACATGGACGGTAGCAAGGGTAAACCATTTGTCCCCATCTTGGGGTGTGAGTAAGGGCTGTCAGTTTTTCTGCTGAGATGAAGTTCCCAACCCTGAAGCTTGAGCCCATATTACCTCAGTCTCAGAAATCACCACTGCTCCTGCCACCCAAGAACCTTGGTGGAGGTAACTGCTGCCATCTGTGAAAAAGATGGCTTCAGACTGAGCAAGCAGGACATCAGTCAGGTCAGCTCACAGGCTTGAAACCGAGTCAATAATGTCCACACAGTCATGTATCACCATTGAGGGATCATCATCCAGCAGGAGAGTCACTGGAGTGAGAGCAGAGATAGACAGGAATTCAGTGTAGGGAAAGCTGGTTCCTCTTGCTCAGTCCAGGTTTCAAGTCCTATGGATCTTCTTTATTGTTGAAGAACTTTTGGGCTATCTCCACTAACTCTGAAGGCGTCTTACTTTTACATCTTTCTAGTCTTTGAAACTGTTTTCTAATATCTGGGGTGAACTGGGAGACAAACATAACATTAGGGCATGTCTATTCTCAGGTGCCTCCAGCTCTGTCTCTAGGAGGCACTCCAGGGACGTGAATGGAGCCTTGCCAGGTCCCTAACTTACCTCTACTTAGACAGCTTACTTGGCTTCCACACAGCTGCTTTTAAAAGCACCCAAAATGAGTCTGGTGAAAATGTAGGAGAGCCTCCTTACTTTGGATTTGGGGAAGCTGTTGGTGGGCTCTTCAGTGGGAGGGAGTTTGGAGAGAGGGTCCTGGGGCAGAAGCCCAGAGAAGGGGCACTGCAGGTGGCAGGGCTTGTGCCAACCAGGGAAGCCATGCTGTTGCCCATGTCCTTGGCCCTGGCGAGCTGGAAGCCATCATTTCCTTCACCATGTGGCACAGGCTTTGGCTTTGGCTTCGGCTACGGCTTTGGCTCTGGCTCCTCTCAGATTCCGCAGTCTGGTTGCTTGCTTTGCTGCTGCTGGGCCAGGGGTTGCTGGGCAGGAAACAGTTAAGCTGTTGTGCTTGGGCTGCTTGGGAGGAGAAAGGGAGTTCTCAGCTGTTTTCTGCAGAAATATCTGGGCCTCAAGTTCAGGGTATGCGGGCACAGTGCTGTTGGGTCTGCAGGTGGGGTGAGAACCCCTCTTGCCAGGGGACCTGCTGGATGGGGTGGCTGCTATTGAAGCAGCATTGGCAACTGCAGTGGCAGTGCTATTGTTTTCAGAGAGTTGAGGTTGACCTGCTAATGCAAAGAGACATTAAAAGTCCCTTCTGGAGGCCAAGAGACTCCAAAAGCAGGCCATTTAAATTCACAAGATCTTTGGACCTTCCCTAGATAAACAGGTTCACCATAGGAAGAGGATCTCCAACAAAATTCCTGAAAAGGGTTAAGAATACATTGCAGGGCTGACAGAGAAGCAGAAGCAGACTGACCCATTTGACAATACCAAACCCTAAAACAGTGACAAACAAGATTAACAAAACAAAGACGGAGACCAACAGACGGACACCAAGAACTAGTTTGACCTTATGACCAACACATCTCAGGCAACATCTTGGTCTAGAATGGTCTCAGAGATTTTAATGTAGTGTCCAACACCTCCAAAGACTCACAAGGGCAGCCAACAAAAACTAAAACAATCTTACTGTTAAGGATCTGGAAAGCTCGATCCGAATTAGTGTTCAGGGTTTGGATTTTGGCTTCTCATTGAAATGAAAATTCCTCGGGGTTGAAGAAAATCTCTCAGCACTCACCCTAAGGAATAATTTGTCTCAAAGAGAGGCTTGGAGCCTCTAAATCCCTAAATGGGGTCCATCCCAGCTGAGACCCCAAATGAAGTGGGTTCATAAACAATATATGAATCCAAGCAGTCAGATTGATAAATTTGGAAATTAATTCACTGAGCTCAGCAGCCACTCTTGTGGACTCATTTTAGAGTCCCACCAGTTGGCCCTAAACTGGAAAATTACAAAGCTTTTAAACAGAGACCACTCACACACACACACACACACACACACACACACACACACATAAAGATATCCTACTGGAAACAATTCAGCTAGAATCTTACATTAAATTTTTGGTTGACACCTGTACCTGCTTCTTTGTTTGAGCAGGTTAACTTTTTTCCTGTGGATACAGCTCATCCTGCTTTACTCATGGACTTACACCCTGAGTAAGTTTCCATTTTCCTGGGTCAAATACAGGGCACTAGTTAAATGCAGGGCTCAAGATGGTGTCAGTTATGCCAAGCTGTAACAGATTACATCATTTAATTTGTGCATTCACAGCTATAAACTTGCATATGAGAAATACTCTGAGGTTTGCAAAAGATGATTTTTTCTATCCCTATTGGAATAAACTGTCACTGTTTTTGTTTCACA
>PVLA01019941.1:0-11206 GCA_004027455.1 Hydrochoerus hydrochaeris
TGGGCGCTGCGCACCCAGCTCCCAACTGGGAGATGAGCACACGCTGCTTCTGTGTAGACTGGGCACTGGGCTCAGGGACGGTGGACCTGAGCCCCATGCCGTCTGCTCATTACAAAGTGTGTGGCCTTGGGCGAGACTCAGGACACTTGGGGGCATCAATTTCCTCACCTTTAAAGTGGAGTCTGAAAATACCCCTCACAGAGCTGTCAGGCTTACAACTCCTGCCCTGTCCGGGTGACTCGGGGCTGAGCGTCTGCAGAGTTGCGTGAGTGCGTCATTCCAGTCCATTTCCCACCAGCCCTAGCGGGTAGGTGGTGGTGAATGAGGGAGCTGAGCTGCAGAGAGGTTCTGTGGCTCAGGGCTGCTGAGGCGTCACATGGGCGTGGCTCTTTTACTTCTGGTTCTAAAGGTTTCTTAATGGTACCATTGGAGGTGTGTGAGGGCCCAGCCTGCCAGGCCGTGACATTAGTAAGGATGTGAACACAGGGCGGGAGATCCGGAAGCCTCGGGCAAAGCCTGAGAGGCTGAGCAGGGAAAGGGGCTGAGTGAGCGAGCGCAAGTGGGGACTGGATGGGTCAGAGCTGGTGGACGCTGGGGTGAGGGGAGAGGGGTTTACAGATCCAGCTGGAGAGGGGAACCCTTCCCATCTCTGGGAGCTGCCTGCAGATCTGTGTGAGGGGCTGTGGGTCCGTGCCGTGACTCCTAACTGCCTCTATCCCCAGGGTGCTCTGTGCTGTCCAAAAGAGGAGAAAAAGTCAGAAGTGAAGGTTGGGGACGGGGACCAGATGCCTGTTTATAGCCTCAGCTTGGGAGAAGAGGAGGAGTCAGAAGCACTGGCCCCGCAGCTCACCTCTGAGGAGTTCGAGTCTCATCCTGAGGCGGCAGACCAGGACCTTCAGGAAAACAAGGTGAAACTTCCAGAGGAAGTTGGGAGGTCAGAGGTTGCTGGTGGTGGTGGTGGCAATGGAGGGGATGGATGGTGGGATTGGAAACCTGAACCATATCTCTTTTCCGTGTGGAAGGGGAAGGAACAGACAGGATCCAGTGTTTATTTGTTCCTTCCTAATAGCTTTTTCTTTTTCTTTCTTTTTTTTTTTTTAAATTCTTTGGTATTATGAGACAGGATCTCCCTATGTAGTTGTGGCTGGTCTTGAACTTACTGTGTAGCCCAGGCTGACCTTGATCTCATGGTTATCCTCCTTCCTCAGCTCCTGAGTGCTGTGATTATAGCCAGGCCCCACCATGCCTGGCTTGTAATACCCATTTTCTTATCTCTCAGTGTGACAGATAATTTTCTGAATCTGGCTTCATTGTTATTGTCCCGAGTGTTTAAGTTGTTCTTCATAGATGTTCAAATCGATCTGTTACATGACTCTTCCTTTCCTCCTTTTCCCGTCTCCTAGATGATTCTGATGAGCTTACTGTGCTCCACTGTGGCCTCAAATGTGTCCACCAATGATGACATCCTTTATATCTGTGAGAAACTTGCCCCCTTGGAGCCCGAGTTCATCCTGAAGGTATTGTGGATGAAGGAGGCATTGGGGTGGGCAGCTGGGAGACAGCAGTGTGCTTACTGTGTGTAATAGGGTGCTTCTACTAGGGTCCGGTTGCAGGTACAAGGAAAGTCACTTGAGAGGGGACAGGATTTCTGGTTGAGTGTGAGTCCTCATCCCAGGGGTTTTGTGAAGAGTGGAAAAGATGATGTCAGGAAAGTATGCTAGGCTTGGTTTACTTCATAACCTATGCTAAGTATGCTGATAGTCATACTAACAGATGAGCTGGCTCTTAGGCAGATTGCAGAGTTGTAGGGAAGGTAAACCACTTTATAGAATATCATGTAAAAGCAGCTGGATATGATAGTTTTGGAAAAGCAGAGAAATGAGAGTGTTTCCTGGGAGAGTTGGGGAGATGGTAGGTTTAGTAAGTGACCAACACCCTTGATAAGTTTGATGGATGTTGGTAGGCACAGCATTCTGAGTGGATAAAGGGCAGGATTGATTTCAGGGCAGTCAGTAGAGTCAGAAAAAAGTAAGTTACAGAGGTGGGTAAAGGCTGGGTAAAGGATGGAGAGGCACACATGCTGCAGAGGGCTGTCTGTCTCACTGACAGCTCTAAGAGATTCACCCTCGCTGTGCTAAATTATGGAGGACGTGGAACGGCAGGCTAGGAGAAGTGGACATTAAACTCCACAATACAGAGAGAAATGCTTTTGTGCAGGCAGACTCAAAAAGTGAGTGAGTTTAGGGAGGAAGCTACAGCAGAAATGCTGAGGTACCCACCCCGTGTCCTAGGCATCTTTGTACGCCAGGCAGCAGCTGAACCTCCGGGACGTGGCCAACAAGGTCTTGGCGGTTGCCGCTTTCTTGCCCACCTGCCGCCCCCACCTGCGACGCTATTTCTGTGCCATCGTCCACTTGCCTTCCGACTGGATCCAGGTCGCCGAGTTCTACCAGGTGGGGCACTCGGTTCCCGAGCGTGGACCTCCCTGGCTGCCTCTCTCCTGCTGCCTGAATCTCTGGGGCAAACTCCCAGCCCGGTCCACCTCCCCTCAGCTTTCCCAGCCCAGTGCCCACAGGGGACAGCTTCACCGCTGCCAGGCTGGGTCGGCTAAGGGGGAGAAGGACAGGGCCTCAGCTTGAGAACAGTTGACGTCAACTCAGGACCTCGTGTTTACAACAAATAAAATGGAGATCAGCGGAGACTGCTGACTGCCAAGTACCACAGAGATTTGTTTTTCTCCTCTCCTCTCCTGTCCTGTCTTCTCTCCCATCTCTTCTCACTCCTTTCTCTTGCCTCTCCTCCCTCCTTTTGACTTTTCTTCTCCTGCCTATGTGGGCATGTGTGAATGTTCATGTGTATTTATGTTACATGATTGAACCAAGGTCTTTATTTTTTTAATGGACCGGGGTTTATAGCATGGGATGACAAATGTCTCATTGGGGTACCTCCAGCTCCCACTGCGGCAGTATTCCTTGTAATCTTCCTGCAATGCTGTATTGAATTTTTTCTTCTTTTTCTTGGCACTACCCTTGCTAGCTGCTTCCTCCTTGTGCCCACGGGTGACTGGTTCTTTCTTGGAACAAAATTTTCTCTTTTTCCTGGGGACACTCCTGCGGGTTGTTTCTTTTGGTTCACTAGCTGTCTCCTCCTTGTAAAGCCAAGGTCTTTGCACTGAGCTACATCTCTAGCACTTCTTCAGTTTGTATTTTGAGACAGGTCTCTCAAAGTCATTTAGTTGTTGGTTTTTAGGGTTTTTAGGCTGGTTTTTAATTTGTGATCTGCCTGCCTCAGCCTCCTAGTGTGCTGAGATTACAGGTATCTGCCTCTGTATCCAGGTTATCCCCAGTTTTTTGGGGGATTTGTTTTTTTGATTGGTACTGGGGATTGAACTCATAACCTTGCGCTTGCCAGGCAGGCACTGTGCTGCTGAGCTAAATCCCCGGCCAACTCCCAGCTTTTTTTAATTTTTAATTTTGTTACATACAGGGTCTTGCTAATTTGTCCTGGGGAAGGGGCGGGGCTCAAGCTTATGATCCTCCTGCTTCAGCCTCCTGAAATGCTGAGATTACGAGTGTGCCACCAACCTGACCAGAAATTGTGATTTTAGAGGTGGAGATAGGAGCTTGATAACTTTCTGTAGTTTCAGGTAACCCCATGGTCTCTTTTTTTTAAAGAGGATTTTTCTCTGTCTCTCTCTGTGTCTCTCTCTGACAGGAATTGGCTAAAGGAGAGGACTGCAGGCTGGTGCCGCTGCCTGCCTGCCTCCGGGCTGCTATGACTGACAAATTTTCTCAGTTTGATGAGTACCAGCTGGCTAAGTACAATCTGCGGAAGCACCGTGCCAAGAGTCGCCCCTGCCGGCCACCATGCCCTCCAGTCAGTCCCTGCCTCATGCCTGCTCACTCATGGCCCAGGCTCCCTGCCTGCCAGAGGAGGGAGCGACATAGGAGCATGGTGTCCCGGGGTTCTGCACCAAGCATGTGATGTGTGCCCCAGGCAGGAGCTGAGAGGTCCAAGAATGCTGGGCGGAGTGCAGGGCAGAAGGGGCAGTGCAGGCCCTTTTCCCAGCTGGCTTCCTTCCTGTCAGAGATGGGCCTTCAGGGATACCGCAAGGGTTTCCCCCCAGGAACCGACTCCATTTCCCTGTGTGAAACTGCTTCTCCTCTTCCACAGGAGCCTCCACTTTCTGAGAGAATTTTTCCAAGGTACCTGTGTCCTATTATAAAAGTGCAGGTTAAGGTGAGTCCATTGTCCTGGGGCTGTGTATGTACAGGTACAGTGTTTTCTGGATTTTACTGACCAGTGACATGTTTATTGGGATAAATGAATTACAAGCAGTGTAAAATATCTTCCTTTCTTAGGAAATTTTAAAAGCACCAAAATCTTTTTACTATTAAGACAAGTCTTTACCTAGCAGGTAACAGCATAGAATCTGGATTCATGTAACCTGGGTTTGAATCTCATCTCCATGGCTGACATTGAGCCCTTGGTCAAATGATTAAACATCACTTGCTTCATTTTCCTCATAGCAGAATCTACATTGTTGGGTTGTGAAGATTAGTTCAAGCAATCAAAGTATTCTTTTATTTAAGAGAAAAAAGACACAGAAAAGAAAAACAAAAAGCAAAAGAGACAAACAACAACAATAACAAACCCAAAACAATAACAATATAGGTTTTCAAAACAAGATGATAGGAATTTACCAATGGTTGTAAGATGCATATTGTTATCTTCAAAAGGGTTGCTTAGATTACCAGATATATACATGCAAAATTGATCTGATCATATGAGTATTAACTGTTCTTTTCCAAGAACTAGTAGAATTAATAACAGTCCTCTTAGCTACCTTATGTATATATATAAATCAGTTTATGTCTTTTCCCTTTTCCCTCCCTTCTTTCCTCCTTTCCCCTATCCCAGTTACTTTTCCCATTTGAGTGATTTCTTACCCTTACACAATATTTATTGTAGATTTTGGATCTTATTTGCTCTTTCAGTTTCTTATATTAGGGAGACAATATGGTATTTACACATGTGAGTTTGATTTATTTCACTTATGAATATGGTATCTGGTTGCTTCCATTTATCTATAAAAGCCTTGATGCAATCTTTATAGCTGAGTAGTACTCCCATTTTATAAAGATACCACATCTTTTTTTTATCCGTTCCTCATCAAATGAGGACATTTGGGTTGTTTCAAGATTTGGCTATTATGCATGGTGCTACTGTAAATGTGGGTGCACATATATCACCGTGGTATGATGTTTTCAGTGTTTCTGGGAAAATGCCCAGAAGTGGGATAGCTGGGCCAAAAAGCAACCTCTAATCCTAGCTCTTTGAGGGACCTCCACACTAATTTCTACAGTGGTTGCACCAGCCTACATTCCCATCAGCAGTGGAGAAGGGTTCTTTTTTCCCACAGCCCCTTCAGTATTTTGTATTGGTTGATTTCTTGGTCTTTACCATTCGTTCCCCAGTGAGATGGAATCTCAGCATTGTTTCTCTGATGACCAGTGGTGCTCAACATTTTTCGTATATTTTTTTGCATTTGTATATCTTCATCTGAGAAGTGTGTATTCAGATCAGATGCCCATTTTTGGATTGGGTCTTAGAATTTTGGGGGCCTGATTTTTAAAAATTATTTATATGTTCTAGATAGAAGTGCTCTGTATGAAGGACAATTGTCTAAGATAGTTTCCCAGTTCGTTGGTTTTCTTTTCACTCTGTTAGAGATTTCTTTTGATATGCAAAAACTTTTTAATAAGACGAGCTCCCAGTTGATTCTGGGGAGTATTTCTGCCTACTTCTATGTTGTCAAGATTTCTACCTACTTTGTTTTCCAGCAGATTTAGTGTTTCTGTTTTAATATTTAGATCTTTGATCCATTTTTATTTTAGTTTAGTGCATAGTGATAGGCATGGGTCTAGTTTTAGTTGTTGGCATATGGATAGCCAGTTTTCCAACACCACTTATTAAAGAAGCTTTCTTCCAGTGAACATGTTTGACCCCTTTGTCAAAGATAAGATGGCTGAGGGTGTTTTTAGTTGTGGTTGTATCTTCTAATCTATTCCATTGATCTGCAGGTCTGTTTTTTGTTTTGTTTTGTTTTTTCCAGTACTATGCTGATTTTATCATGGTAGCTTTGTAGTATGATTTAAAGTCAGGGATTTTGATGCCTCCTGCCTTGCCTTTGTTGCTATTTTAGGTCTCATTTGGTTCCAGATGAATTTTAGGAATGATTTCTCTAGATCTGTGAGGTATACTAATGGTATTTTGATTGGAATTGCATTAGCTCTGTGAAGCAATTTTGGGAGAATGGCCATTTTCACAATGTTTGTGAGCAAGGAATGTCTTTCCATTTTCTGAAATCCTCTTCAATTTCTTTTTTCATATTAATGTAACTTAAATATATAAATCTTTTGCTACCTAAGATTTATTCCTAAGTGTTTCATTTTTTGGGATGCTATTGTGAAGGGTATAATTTCCATTATTTCTCTCTCAGTGAGTTTGTTGTTTGTGTATAAGAATGCTATTGATTTTTGAGTATTGATTTTGTATCCAGCTACATTACCGAATTTATTTATTATACCTAGGGGTCTTTCAATGGAGTTTTGGGGATCTTCTATGTAGAGTATCATGTCATCTGCAAATAATGATAGTTAACTTCTTCTTTTCCTATCTTTACTCCTTTTATTTCTCTCTTTGTCTAATTGCTCTGGCTAGTATTTCCAGTACTATGTTGAATAAGAGGGGTGATAAGGGACATCCTTGTCTTGTGCCTGACTTCAAGGTAAAGGCTTTCAGTTTTTGGCCATTTAATATGATGCTGGCTGTTGGTGTGTCATAGATATGGCTTTTATCATACTGAGGTAAAGACCATCTATTCCAATTTTCTGTAGGGTTCTTATCATGGACCTTATCAAAAGCTTTTTCTGCATCTATAGAAATGATCATGTGTTTCTTATTTTTGGCTCTATTGATAAGGTGGATTACATTTATTGATTTAAGTATGTTGAACCATCCCTGCATTCTTGGAATGAATCCCACTTGGTCATGGTGTAGAATCTTCTTGATAATTTGCTGCATTCTGTTTGCCAGTATTTTATTGAGAATTTTTGCATTTATATTCATTAGGGAGATTGGCCTGTGGTTCTCTTTTTTGGTTGAGTCTTTCTCTGGTTTTGGTATTAGAGTTATACTTGCTTCCAGGAATGAGTTAGGGAGAATTGCTTCCCTTTCAATTTTATTGACAAGTTTCAAGAGTGTTGGCATTAAATCTTCCTTGAATTTCTTGTAGAATTCTGCAGTGAATCCATCTGGACCTGGACTTTTCTTTGTTGGTAAGGTTTTAATTACATTTTCAATTTCATTAATTGAAATTGGGTTCTTCAGCAGTTTTACATCTTTTTGGTTTAGCTTTGGTAATGATATGTTTCTAAGAATCTATTTATTCTGTGTTATCAAACCTATGAGAGTAAAGGTTTTTGAAATAGGTGTTGATGATCTTCTGTATTTCCACAGGATCTATAGTGATTTCACCCTTTTTTCGTTTCTTATTGCATGGATTTGAGGTTTTCTTTCCTCTTTTTGATAAGGTTGTGTAAGGGATTATCAGTTTTACTTATTCTTTCAAATAACCAACTCTTTGATTTATTAATTCTTTGTATTGTTTTCTTAGCTTCAATTACATTGATTTTTGCTCTGATCTTTATAATTTCCTCAGTTATATCCATCAATGGGCTTTGGGCTTGACTTGCTTTTCTTTTTTGAGAAGATTAAGGTGCAGCGTTAGGTTGTTTATTTGTGTTTGTTCCATTTTTCTGATGGGGGAATTTACCACTCTAGATTTCCCTTTAAAGACTGCTTTCATTGTGTTCCACAGTTTCTGGTAAGTTGTATTTGCATTTTTGTTCAATTGTAGATATTGTTTAGTTTCTTCTGTGACCCACTGGTTATTTAGGAGAGTGTTATTTAATTTGCATATGTTTATGGAGTTCTTGTGGAGTTTTTGTGTCATTAACTTTAATTTTATAGTGCTATGGTCGGATAATATGCATGGGATTATTTCAATTCCTTTGCATTTACTTAAGCATTTCTTGTGGGATAGTATATAGTCTATTTTAGAAAATGACCTATATGCAGCCGAGAAGAATGTGTATTCTAATGTTTTTGGGTGGAACACTCTGTACACAGCTGTGTACATCTTGTGAACACCCATTTGTTCATAAGTTTTATTCAGTTCTGTTATTTCTTTGCTAAATTTTTTTTTGTTTCAGCTGTCTCTTTGTGATAGTGGCGTGTTGAGTTTCCTTGTTATAACTGTATTATTGCTTATTTGATTTTTCATGTCTGTTAAGATTTGTCTTACATAGTTGGGTGCTCCCATATTTGGTGCATACATGTTTATGACTGTAATCGCTTCCTCTTGAAGTTTTCCCCTAACAAGTATGTAGGGCACTGCTTTGATCAGTCTTGGTTTGAAGGTCACATTGTCTGCACATAGAATAGCTAACCCTGCTCTTTTCTGGGTTCCTGTCACATGAAGTATTATTTACTATCCTTTGACTTTTATTCTGTGAATTTCCTTTTGAGTTAATGTGTTTCTTTTCTTTTCTTTTTTTTTTTGCCTTTTCGAGACAGGGTCTCGCTATGCAATTCAGGCTGGCCTTGAGCTCACTTTGTAGCCCAGGCTGATCTCAAACTCGCAAAGATCCTCCTGCCTCAGCCTCCCGGGTGTTGGAATTACAGGTGTAAGCCACCACACCCGGCTCTTAAATGTGTTTCTTGTGCACAGCATATTGTTGGATTTTGTTTCTTAATCCAGTCTGCCAGCCTGTTTCTTCTTATTGGTGAGTTGAGCCCATTTACATTGATGGATATAACTGATATGTAATGACTTATTTTTGTTGTGTTATCTTTCTGCTGTTGCTTCTCTGCATTTGCTCTAGGTTTAATTGTTTGCCCTACTTAGTGGTTTCCTGCTGCTGTTTTTCTTGAAATTGTGGTCATCTTTATCTCTTTCTAGAGTATCTTTCAGTACTTTTTATAGTGTTGGTTTGGAGGTCATAAATTTCTTCAGTTGATCTTTGTCATGGAAATATTTTATTTCTTCATCAGTTTTCAAAGATAGTTTTTCAGGGTACATCAATCTGGGCTGGAAGTTGTTTTCTTTCAAAACTTGAACTACTTCACCCCAAGCTCTTCTTGACTTGAGATTTGTGTTGAGAAGTCTGCCAGGATTCTGATGGGTTTTCCTTCATAGGTGATCTGATTCTTTTCTCTGACAGCTTTTAGTGTTCTGTTCTTGTGCTGAATTTCTGAGATCCTCGTTATTATATGTCTGGGTGAAGATTTATTTTGGTTACAGCTAATTGGGGTTCTATAGGCCTCATTTATCTGTCAGATATCAGATTCTTTTCCCATGTTTGGAAAATTTTCTGCTATTATTTCTGTAAATAGTCTTCTTATGTCATTTGTGGTGACCCTGCTTTTTCCTTGACATCCATCAGGCTTACATTGTTTCTCTTTGCATCATCTTACAGCTGTTGAATTGTTGTTTCTTTGTTCCTTATTATTTTTAAGAGATCTTTTCTTTCATAATCATAAGCTTCCATCCTGTCTTTAAAGTCTGAGAGTCTATTGTCAGCTTCATTTCAAGTGGTTTTGCCAGCTTTCAATGGAATTTCTAATTTCCTGAATATTCCTTTGAATCTGTTTTATGCATTCTAATTCTGTCTTATATTGTTCATTCAAAGTTTCCATTATTTTCTTATGTTCTTATATTTTTTAAATCTAGATCTTCTTTATATACACCAAACATCTCTTTCATGATGTTTGGCATTTCTTTTTTTTTTTTTAACCTGGGAAACTATTTCTGATCTGATTTCCTCTGTAGGTTCATGGAGTTGTTTCTTTACTTCAGTTGCTATCATTTCATAAAGTTCAGTTGTGTGATTTCCAATGTCTTTCATTTCATTGTCTCTAGGGTTTGTTCTCAGTAGGCTGGAGGACTGAAACTGCACCTTGCCCTTTTGTTTTGTCATTTTCCTATAAGACCTGTGTGGCAGGCCAGGCATCCTCCCAATGGATTGCACTAGGATGCTGGGGTGGGCAGAGCTTTGATCCTTCAATACCCATGTGGCTAGACAGGGCACACCCCCAAACTATGGTGCCATTGTCTTGCACTGTGTTGGGCAGAGCTCAAAATCTTCAGGACCCATGAGCTAGGCTGGTCACTTCCTGATGGATGGCTCTGGGGCTCTGGGCTGGGCAGGGTTCGTTACCTCTGTGATCTGTGAGGCTGGCCAAGTGTTCCCCTCTTGGATTGTGCTGGGATGCTGGGCTGGGCAGAGCGCAGCTCCTCTGGGCAGTAGTTGGGATGCACCCCCGGAGTATAGTGCCAGGGACTCTTGTGCCTGACTGAGTGGAGTTCAGATAATTAAGGTATTTCTATTAATATTTGGCATTAAAAAGTATAAGCTATTATCATTATTGAAACACATTTGTAGGAAAATATAGACTAGTATTACAGGAAAATAATGCATTTCCAGTTGGTGGGCTGGTCTTTTCTCTTCATCCTATTAATGAAGCCCAAACTTGGCTCTCCTAGCATAGAAACTTCTCTCAGCCTTTTATCCTTCCCAGCATGCACCGTGCTGCTGCTTCAGTTTATCTGACCAGGGCCTCAGTGCTTCAGATAAGAGCTGCTCTTCCCTTTATGCTTGCTAGGCAGGTCCCTTACTGCTGCGCTGGCCCAGGCTTCCTAGTGGATTTTTCTTTTGAGGCAGGGCCTAACCATGCTGCCCAGGTTGGCCTCCAACTCTTGGGTCGAGCAGTGCTCTTGCTTCAGCCTCCTGAGTAGCAAGGATGCATTTCTGCCACTGCCTCCGCCTGTGAGCTGCTGTCTTACTCGTCCTGGGAGTCTTGTTGCCAGAGATTTTTACCCTCTCTCGAAGTCTAATTTGGGGAAGGAGATGACCTAATAGGTCTGTGGGTGGTCTCGGGTTTTGCTTTCTGCAGAAGGTCCATGGTCGTGGTTGAAATGACCCTTGGGACTTGGGATATTTCCACAGTTTGAGGCAGAGAAAAAGAATCCGTCACAGTTCACCCTGAAGAAGTTGGTCCAGCGGCTGCATATCCACGAGCCTGCGCAGCACGTCCAGGCCCTGCTGGGCTGCAGGTGAGCAGGTCCACTGTGAGCCCACGT
>PVLA01019942.1:0-11209 GCA_004027455.1 Hydrochoerus hydrochaeris
ACAGAAATAATTAAGGAAAACTTCCCAAGCATGGAAAAAGAAAATGACATTTGGTTATGTGAGGCATACAGAACCCCAGCCACCTACAACCAAAACAGATCTACACCCAGACATATAATAATCAAGATACCAAAAATTCAATATAAAAACAGAATATTAAAAGCTGTCAGAGAAAAGAAACAGATTACCTATAAAGGCAAGCCCATCAGGATCACGGCTGACTTCTCCACACAGACCATCAGATCAAGAAGAACTTGGAGTAAAATATTCCAAGCCCTGAAAGAAAATAACCTCCAGCCCAGATTGATGTACCCTGCAAAACTGTCACTAGAAATTAATGGAGAAACAAGATGCTTCCATGACAAAGAGGAACTGGGAGAGTTTGTGACCATCAATCCAACCCTACTGAGAATACTGAAGGACATTCTAGAGAGAGAGAAAAAAAATAGCAGGATTTTAGGAACAGTGGCAGAAAGGCCTCAATGAGTGGGGCAGGCAGTAGAATGAAGGAGAAAAGTAGACAAACAGGCAGAAAAATAGCATAGCAGAAATGAGGCAGAGAAGGTTGGCTATAATCTCTAACATAGATGGCCTTGATACACTATATTGTTGATAGTGCACCAGGATTTAAAAAACCCACATTACTCACACTACTCTGCTTAGATGTATTATATTCTGTTCCAGTAATGCTACCTATACTAGATTTGAGGGTACAAACAGTAATCCCGAAAATAACAGGATATAGTACAGTAATCATCCTTAATTTCCTATTGAGTCAATCTAAAGCTCTGTAAAACCTACACTGTTTTACCATAAGTGATTGTAATCAAATCTGGTTTGTTAGATCACTGTTTTGTATTGTTAGATTTTATTCAAAGGTGTTATGATTGATAGTATCAAGTCTCAGAGTATAGGCAACTGCACTTAAGATGACAAGATTCACTAGAATATCCACTCTGGTTTGATTATTACCTGCCTTTGAAATTTTATGCTGTCTGCAATGTTTTATTTTTACTAATATTGTTATGTACTGCTATATTCAATTATACAGCTATATTCATTTATGCCTGATGATATAGATAATTCTATTGAAGATAATAAGAAACAACACAGCAATCATTGTAGATCACCTTGTACTGTGGTTTTATACACTTCAGTTTCATGTTTTTATAGGAATTTGTTTTGTTTTGTCTTGCTATGTTTTGTTTTTCCCTCTAATACAGAAAGGATAGAAATACATGTAGAGACTCATGTATGCATAGCCACTTACACTCTCACTGACGATCTACTCTGTATGCTTTAATTTTGTAACTTGAACAACTATTTCTAAGAGGACAATATGTAATTTATCAACTAGTGATTTCTTATTGTTTATCTTTTTTTCTGAAATTCTGTATTATCTCTACCCTTTACATGCTTTTTTCTCTTTAAATAAAAATTTAAAAAAATTAAAAAAATAAAATGAATCTATAGAAAATATTCTCAAGCAACAAATTTTACTTAAAATATTTTTATGTTCATTAAAAATCTGAGTTCAGAAAAAGTAGATGCTTATTAATTTGAAGTGCAAGTATATATTGTTATGATTTTTCATTTTCCTCATACCTGGCTCCTTCCTTCCTCTATTCACCATTGCACAGTAACATCACAAGGGTATGGTGTTCTGTTTCAGGTGACCAATCAGCAAATGAGTTTATGACACCATTATGAAATACTTTAAGAGATGTTTACTTGAGGAAGACAGAACTGCTTCAGTGTTAAAGTAAAATTATGGGAGCCAGAAACATGAATAGATGAACAAAAAACTAAATGAAAAGTTGTAGGAGATTACACATTTTTGTCACTTCTTACATAATTATGAAAAATTACTCAGTTTAACTTAACATTTTTTGCTTATTTATTTACTACTTAAAGATAGCAGGAAAACTCCTTTCTGAAGGTTTTCCTTTCAAAGATTTGTTTTTTTAACATCAAATAAATTAATTAATACACATGATAGATGAATTTCCTATTCTAAAAAACTTATTTTTCCTTGACACTGAAGTTTTTGGAAGGCATGCTCCTATAGGATAAATAAAATAACAACATTTGATCAAATATCATTACTTTTACATGCATAAGATAGATATTGAGGGCTAATAGCAAACTGTACTTCTTAATGTGAAAGTTTTTATTAGAATATTTTCATTTGATTTTTGGATTAATTGCACAATATACATTTAAGAAAGCCTTTTCCACCTATTAAAATATCCTATTTAAGACACATTTCTCTGCTTTTGTCATTTTATATTGTCATTTTTATTTAATTCAGTCTCATCCCTTCTACTGAAAAAAGTAATGAATGATAGCTTTTTTTGTTTTCTCCCACACTTTGAACACTCACTTTTTTGAAAAAAATTTTTTTTCCACTTAAAGCTCTGATTCACATTCTGAAATATATAATGAAAATATGGAAGATATTAAAAGGTTGAGAAAGACTTTAAAATGTAATATAGTTAGTGAAATGTACAGAAGAATGCAGTGTTATAAATAATAAGGAAAACAAATCTGTTGTTAATCTACCTACTCTTCCTCCCTAAAGTATCCTAGAATCTTGTTGAAACTAACTCTCTTATTCCAATGTAGAATTAGAAATTCAGTTTCAATATCTCTTTTTTTTTCTTAAGAGGCATAAAGAGATGTATTAGGCATAAAGTTAAAAGTACACACTAAAAGAAATAGAATGTGAGGGAGGGACATATTATTTCTTGGAACTGAAAATAATATATTTGCCTTGAGAGGGTTGAAACTATAGAAAGTTTCATCTTGGCTCTTGGCTTACTGGAAAGGGATGGCCTAACCACAGAAAGATAACCATCCATTGATAGCAGTTGTTCATCTATTCATGTTCCTTGCTTCCATAATTTTTTAAAGTTTTTTATTTTAAAGAGAATAAAATGTAACAAAGCAAACCAAAACAAAGCAGAACAAAGTAAAGCAGACATGCAAACAACACAGGATTTCAGAAAAAGACTTGCTTCCGTAATTTTACTTTAAAAAGAGAATTCAGATCATCACATATGACCCTGCCAACTCGTCTGTAGTCCATCTCTTCTTCTATGTTGACTGGTTCTATTTCCTTTCAGACTCTTGCCCATCCTGTATTCCCTATCCCATGCATCACCCTCTCCAGAAGTGAAGGAAGATCTCTCCCATATGAAAAAAAATCACTCTCTCCCTCCAGACTAAAGAAAGGCTACTTCCCATGAGTGTTTCAACCTTGATCTGGGTGGGTAGCATTGCATCTTTGCTTCTCCAGAATCTTCTAACTTTATTTTTGTTGTTATTTTTATTTCCATTATGTCCTCCTCTGTCATTTCCATACTGTCTATGTATTCAAATGCCCCAAATTCAACCTAAATTAGCATACAAAATTGTCATACCACACAGCACTACTCTACAAGTGTACATGTACACACACGTACACACACAAAGAATCATTCAAGCTTCTGTCTTGTTCTGTATCTGACTCTCACTACTTGTGTTCTGAAGAGCTAACTGTAGGTATTAGTGTAATATTCTCACTGCTTTTCCTCTTTTAAGATCCTTAAATTTGAGGGCTGGGCATATAGCTCAGTGGAATAAGTGCCTGCCTGGCCAGTACAAGGTCCTGAGTTTGATAATCAGTACAAACACACACACACTCCTTAAAATTGTCTATGATTTTGCAACTCTTCTTGATTCCCTGTGTCTTAGTTACTTTTTACTCATCTGTGAGGCAAAATACCAGATGCCCAAAGTTGGGAAAGGAAAGGTTTATTTCTTACAGTTTTTGGAGGTTTCAGTCCATACTCATTTGGCTCCAAGGCAAGGTGGCATGGCAGGGCCGCAGTTCACGGCAGCTGCAAACAGCAAGGCAGAAACTGGCAAGAGAGGGAGACACACCTTCTTCCAGCCATTACATTGTATGCTGGCTTCACCCCTAGGTGGTGTAGCATTGACACCATCAATCTAAGTGCTAGAGAATGAACCAATCACAAATGCACAATGCAAACCCATGAAGCCTGGGGGCCACAGACATAAACCATGACACCCTAATAGCAACAATCTTCTCAATCCTCTTGCTTCTTCAAGCTTGCAGGATTTCACAGTGCCAACTCTCATGTTTCTGGAAAGGTTACTTTCTTTGTACATGTGGACATGCTTGCAACTAAAGTCTTTAGTTTTGTCATGGAAAGTCAGAAGTGATTATGAGATCACTAAAAATGTGTTATAAAAATGAATTCTTCTAATTGCTGCCATAACCCTGTGAACATACCTCTTTAATTTATGTTTCTCAAAGTGCTTTTGTTCTCAAAGATATTTTAATTTAAAGGGAGCAGAAAAGACTGAAATTTAAAAATAAAATGCCTTTCAAGTGCTTTCTCATGTTTAGTACATGTTGAATGAATTGCATTGAATTAATAGGTAAATTTTCATCTTATTTCTTGTTCTGAAAAATATGCTAGCATTAGACTAACATCAGTCTGTTAATATCAATTATTTTTTAATGGGGCAAAATTTACATTCTGATTTTTTTCTGTAGTAATACATTTTTTAAAATGCTTTCAGTTAGATATGAGATTGGATATCTGTATTCTGTTTCCTTTTTGTTTTATATCTATTTCTTGTCCCTGTTCACACTAGTCTCAATACCCTTATCCTCCCAAATTAAAAACACAAAAGCAGAATATTTTTATAGGAAAAAACATATATGTAAAATCTAGAAATGTCACACCACTTTAAACAATTTTTCCTAGCTAAAGTTTATTTTATAATTCTCTTGGAACCAATTGCTTATTTCCACTTATAAACCAATTTATATGAAGAGCCTGCTTAGAGAAATAGAAATTTTTTAGACTCATAGTCTCAGTTAAATTTACCCATTAAACATTTAAAATCATGTCATCCATGAAGCATGTTATGTAGACCTGGTATATTTCTATTTACTGTGCAGAGCACTGAGATACTCTGCTCACTTTTTCTTTCTTGCTTGCTTGCCTGCTTGCTTGCTTGCTTGGTGGTTGCTTTCTTGCTTTCTTTTTATTTCTTTCCTTCTTGCTGGGACAGGACCTCACTATATAGCCCATGTTGACCTTGAACAAGCTATTCTCATGCCTCAGTCTTGCTCATCTATTTTTAGTGGCATTCAGTTGCCTAAATGTGTTGTGGCCTGTTCTTCCTGCTGTCTTACTGGAGACTTCTGTTCCTCATCCACAACCTTGAAAACTTAACTTCTCCCAGCATGCTAATGTGGGAAGGTAGAGGTTGATTGAAAGTGTTCTAAGGTGATCTCCTGCTATCTGAAAAGATTATCATAGGGCTGAATGCCCTTGTTCTTTTGAGTGTATTATCTTACTTGCCACCTTCCTCTAAATTGCTAGCTCCAGAAACAGAGCTTTATACTAACTTTGGAAAGTGAATATAGGTCACTAACACAGCAGGGCCATGTACCACAATTTGTCCATCAACCTGGCTCATTTTGTGTTCTAATTTCAGTAAGAGGGTGTTGATTCTTTTCTAAGTGGTAATTGCACCTGCAGTACTAAAACCCTTCTGCGTGCCTGGAAAATCACACTATCAACTTGCAATCATTTCCTACAAGGCTTTGAAATAGCTGCTACGAGGTTGCAGGTCTTAACTTTCAGAATGAATCCCTTGGTCTCTTCTGTGGAGATAGTTTTCAGGCTCCTGGAGGCATGCTGTTACTGTCAGTGGGAGACTAGTCATAAGTCCGGTCAAGACAATCTCCTGTATTGCACTATAAGGCTCTGGGGAGCATTTTCACATACTGCCCAGGATCTTTGAAACCATCATGCAGCCCTGAAAGTGTCAATGAAAAAGTATTATGTTTGGGATTCTAAGTTTGTCCATTGATCATGTATAAATTTTATGTTAGTAAAAGTTATTGAATCTGTATGATACAGAAAATTCAT
This sequence comes from Hydrochoerus hydrochaeris, assembly GCA_004027455.1. Taxonomy (NCBI): domain Eukaryota; kingdom Metazoa; phylum Chordata; class Mammalia; order Rodentia; family Hydrochaeridae; genus Hydrochoerus; species Hydrochoerus hydrochaeris. The sequence continues at coordinate 5,955 of PVLA01019942.1, forward strand.
AGCTGCAGTTTTCTTCTTCTTGCCTGTACATACTAGTGCAAAGGGAAACAATACTGCTTTTCATATTGTAAGCAAGATTGTGCAGCAGTTCAACAGTATGACTTAACTGACATTTCCTCTTTTAAGTTTAAAAATTTATTTTGATTTAATACTTGGATTTAAACAAATCTAAAATCAATTCAAAGTTTGTTTTCTCTTTTTTAACTATTAATGCTCTTAAAACTACAACTTTAAGCTATCCCCCAGGACTAGTTTCTGGTGTACTGACATAAATTAATGTTTTTATAATGAATGAATATATGAATGAAGGAACTGTTTAATAATTTTTTAAAAATGTAAATTAGAGTCTATTTTGAAATTAATGACTGAAGAAGAGATTGGATATGGATAATTAGAAAGTAAATGAAAATGAAACAGGTGAGCAATGAGCAGGTTATAACTTTTAAAAAGAGTTTTGCATAAAAATAATTTAGTAGAGAGTGAAAGACTTCTATTGCACTTTAGAAAATAAAAGGAAAAAGGGGAAAAAAGAAAATAAAGGTGCTAGTTTTAATAGAAAATAGGAAATTCAAAGATAGCTGAGGAATAAAGAAGCTTTGGTTTTAGGAATCTTAATCTGCCCTCTCCCCACTTTGAATTTGGATTTTCAATCAAGAGAACCAGTTTAATGATTTATCATTTATTGTAATTGAACATGATGGAAAATCCTAAGATAAAAATGGTAAGGAAAAGAGAGAGAGAATGTGTTTTTAAGACCTGCAATACACATTAGTTAGGCTTTTGACAGAGAGAGATTAGAATCAGGGAACTGGGACCCTGCTGAGTACTAGAAATAGGTTGAAAGAAGATTGCTAAAGGAGCCTCAAAAAAAAAAGGCCCACAGCCTTCATTATTATCCAAGTCACCTCTTTGGGGTACTGGAGTACATATCATTGGGAGAACTAAACTTCACAGTATTGTATGTAGGTGGAACATTATCCCTCACATTCTAGACACTTATCTAATAAAGCTGAATCTTCATCACACAATTCATATTATATTCTTTCAGATCGTAGGCACATTCTTTGAAGGAGGATTTTCTAATAACACTGTAATGGTAATAATTTTGTGACTTATCCTCAAAACTTTTAAAGCTTTCTCTGTTTTTTCACTGTCAACTCAACAATTTACAGAGCCAATCTGAGGGCATCTTCAGCTGTAGTCATTAGCAGAAAAAGCAATGTTCCTGTTTCATATGGAAACACATTTCTTATCCTTCTCTCCATGACCTTGTCTATATATAATATGCTCTCAATAAAAAAGCTAAATGAAAGTAGGAAATGGCATGTAATTAATGCTTGACAAGTCTTTGCCATGTCCTTGGAAAGAGAAATTTTTTTCAAAACTTTGACAGAAACACTGTATATGTACTAAGGTTGATGTTTTTAACCTCTGTGAACCATGGTTGAATAGTAAATCACTGAAGGTGAAAAGAAAGCTATAAATATTTTGGAGAAAAGCCAAAAATATTAAAGCTTAGCAGCCAATTTTCCTTGGCAGGATTGCTTCCATCAAAATGCAGATTGAGAGGCAAGTCACATAGAACTGTAATGATTACAGCTACCCAATCTCTTCAACAGAACTTTTAACTAAGTAATTATTTAACCAGTATTTAACAAGCATTTATTTTTTCCAATTCCTTGTCCTGGACACTAAGATTGAATGTCAATGAGCTTATGTCAATTTTCTCATAAATCATTTCAAGGTCTAACAAAGACTCTGTGAATACTTGTGATGTAACTTAATCTTGTATACATTATATTTGTGCTACATAAAAATGATGAAATTATTTTGCAAATAATTTAGTTTGCAAATAAATTAGTTCTTGATTACTTCAAGATCTAATGCTTTTATCTATTTATTTATTTATTTGGTACTGGGGATTGAACTCACAACCTTGTGCTTGCTGGGCAGGTGCTATATTGCTGAGTTAAATCCCTAGCCCCAAAATTTAATTATTGTATGTTTACATTCTATACTCCTTTAATCTGAAGTGTTGTCTGTTACCTGTCTACCTGCCAGTATATATAAATGACTACCTAGTGTAGCAGCAGGGAATAAAAAGAGGGATGACTTGGGAAAGGTGCCAGGCAACACAATTACCAGGAAAGCCAGCTTCCTTCATCCACCTGACAAAACATAAGAGTAATAAGAGAAAACCACCTAAGGACTCTTATTTAATATGTAAACACACACAGGCACCTATGTATGTACACATGTGTGTATGTTGTCACTTTAGCATCAGTATAATATGCCAGATACACACTTATACATATGTCCCTTTTACTCAATAATTCCTGCCTTCCTAATAGGTTCCCCTTTCACTTATGATAAAGGAAAAAAAAAAAAAAGAAACCAAATGGCCAGAAGGCTTACATTAGGATCAAAAACAGTCAAGGAAATAGATCAGACATTGACAAGTGCCTACCTTAGGGATAAGAAAGACACTAGTCTCCAATAAAAGATTCCAGGGATACGAGCTCTAAATGTTACAGAAGAAATAAATGTAACTTCCAACCTGATAGCTGTTCAATATGTTGAGCTCATGTCCCCAAAATTGAAGAAGGAATTCTAAGGAATTACAGAGGTTAAGAGTAGGAAAATCTATGAGGGAAAATGAACAGAGAATAGGAATAGTTCTTGAGAGACAGAAGGGATCCTGAATGGGTTGCCAAGGAGCCCACTTCTGAAAGAAAGTTATATAGAGTAGAATCACAAGGTGGTTACACTGTGGTTCAAAACTATGATCAACCAATAAGAACACAAATATAAGAATTTAGGTAATGTTGATACAATGGGGAAGCAGATAATGTAACAAGTGTACATGGATGACATCATTAACCTTGATCAATAATTGATAGTCTTGTCTTGTCTTTAGTCTGAATCTTAGTTTTGTTCTTAGTCTAAATCTTAGTCTCAGTACATGGGAGAGAATGGTCCCACCCCTAGTGAAATATCAAAAGGGTGGTACCAATATCTCAAGCTTCCATTTATCCCCTGGGAAAGTATCTAAACCTAGCCATTGGGATTTTAAACTTCAGATGTACCTCAGCCACATTTTTGATGTGTTCTGATCTTCTGCATTGACTTCCTTAAGAGCCTAGCCTTGTCTGACTGCCAAGAGTATTTCTACCTAATTTAACATACAAAATACTACCATCTCACAGTAGCTGTCTGTCTTCTTTCCTGGGAGCTGCATTTTCAGCAAAGCAGTGGTATGGTATGATATGGTGTGGAGAGCACTTAATCACTGGACAGAACTTTAGCCTTCTTTTAGTTGTAATGTAGGTTGAAAAACACATTCATTAATTTACTCATTCACTTAATAAATATTTTTTGCAACCTAATATGGGCTAGATGCTCTGCTGAGTTCTAAATGAACAAAGCTCCAAGTTCTTTAGCAGCATGAAGGTTGCAGTTCAAGGGGGAAAGGAAAGCACTGAATATGTGGTGAGTTTGTATGTTTTGAAGTAGTTAAAAATTGTATCATGTGCCATGTAATGAAAGAATGAAAAAGCTGTAAAACAATTACAATGGTGACCATTAGATAAAACAGTCAGAAAAAAATCCTTCAAAGGGAGGTATGAAAAGAAACCAGACAAGATCAGAGGAAGCAGTGTTTTCCATCTGGGGAAAGACACTTGGACAAGGTGAAATGGAATAACGTGGCTCATTCAAGGAGCAGAGATGAATTCAGTGTAGTGGAAAGGTATTAACAAGTTAAAACCAAAACTATAGTAATAGTAATGGAACTTTTTTTAAAATTTTTATTTAAAGAGAAAAAAAAGCATGTAAAGGGTAGAGATAATACGGAATTTCAGAAAAAAAGATAAACAATAAGAAATCACTAGTTGATATATTACATATTGTCCTCTTAGAAATAGTTGTTCAAGTTACAAAATTAAAGCATACAAAGTAGATATTCAAACAGTGAGACTGTAAATGGCTAAGCATACATGAGTCTCTACATGTATTTCTATCCTTTCTGTATTAGAAAGAAAAACAAAACTTAGTAAGACAAAACAAATTCCTATAAAATATGAAACCAAAAAGTTGTATAAAACCACAGTACAAGGTGATGTGCAATGATTGTTGTACTGTTTCTTATTATCTTTAATAGAATTGCCTATATCATCAGGCATAAAAGAATATAGCAGTATAATTGAATATAGCAGTACATAACAATATTCGTAAAAAATAAAACATTGTAGACAATATAAAATTTCAAAGGCAGGTAATAATCAAACCAGAGTGGATATTCTAGTGAATCTTGTCATCTTAAGTGCAGTTGCCTATACTCTCAGACTTGATACTATCAATCATAACACCTTTGAATAAAATCTATCAATACAAAACAGTGACCTAACAAACCAGATTTGATTACAATCATTTATGGTAAAACAGTGTAGGTTTTACAGAGCTTTAGATTGACTTAATAGGAAATTAAGGATGATTACCATACTATATCCTGTTATTTTTGGGATTACTGTTTGTACCCTCAAATCTAGTACAGGTGGAATAACTGGAACAGAATATAATACATCTAAGCAGAGTAGTGTGAGTAATATGGGTTTTTAAATCCTGGTGCACTATCAACAATATAGTGTATCAAGGCCATCTATGTTAGAGATTATAGCCAACCTTCTCTGCCTCATTTCTGCTATGCTATTTTTCTGCCTGTTTGTCTACTTTTCTCCTTCATTCTACTGCCTGCCCCACTCATTGAGGCCTTTCTGCCACTGTTCCTAAAATCCTGCTATTTTTTCTCTCTCTCTCTAGAATGTCCTTCAGTATTCTCAGTAGGGTTGGATTGGTGGTCACAAACTCTCCCAGTTCCTCTTTGTCATGGAAGCATCTTGTATCTCCATTAATTTCTAGTGACAGTTTTGCAGGGTACATCAATCTGGGCTGGAGGTTATTTTCTTTCAGGGCTTGGAATATTTCACTCCAAGTTCTTCTTGATCTGATGGTCTGTGTGGAGAAGTCAGCCGTGATCCTGATGGGCTTACCTTTATAAGTAATCTGTTTCTTTTCTCTGACAGCTTTTAATATTCTGTTTTTATATTGAATTTTTGGTATCTTGATTATTATATGTCTGGGTGTAGATCTGTTTTGGTTGTAGGTGGCTGGGGTTCTGTATGCCTCACATAACCAAATGTCATTTTCTTTTTCCATGCTTGGGAAGTTTTCCTTAATTATTTCTGTAAATAGCCTTT
>PVLA01019943.1:0-11206 GCA_004027455.1 Hydrochoerus hydrochaeris
CCCCGCGCCTTTTTTTTCCCGTCTCGGACTCTTTGCCTCTTACTGCCCCCGCCCTCGGCTCCCGCGGCACACGCGCGCGCTTGGACACTTGACCTGCAGAAGGCACAGACACCGAGTCTGGGGGGATCCGATCTGGGTCCCCAGGCGGTCGTGCTCGCGCGCGCTCCCGAAGGGCCCGGGACCCCCCGCAAACTTCCTCCAGGGGCGGGAGTCGCCCCAAGTCCCCGCGGGGGCCGCGCCGCGCTCCTCGAAGCCCAGGGCGCACGAGGCAGAGGCGGGGGGGGGGCGGCCCCGCGGGTCCCCGACAGCCCGGGCCAGTCTCAGCTCGCCGCGCCCCCAGCCCCGCTCCGCGCCCCCCTCCCCCGCGGCCGGGGCGAGATCCGAGCCGGGGCCTCTGGCCGCCCCCTCCCGCCCCAGCGATTCTGAAAGCGTTTAATCCGCTGGCTCGCGGCCTTCGAGGTAATTGACAAAGTCCTTAATCTGCGCGTTAACGAGCTGCTATTGTGGCTGGGCCGGGTGGCTCTGCGCGCGACGCCCCCCTCCAGGCTCCGAGCGACGCCCCCGCCCACCCCCGCGTCTCCCCACGCTGCTTTCCGGCTCGCGGGGCGTCTGGGCCAGTCGAGCTGTTCCCTGGCCCGGCTTAGTCTCTCCCCCACCAGCTGCCAGTCTGTCCCCCATTTTAGTCCCTGGCCCTCTGAGCATTTGGTAGGGACAGTAGGTGTTGTGGACTGGGAGAAGGACCCTTGTCCTCCTACCCTCCTGAAGCCAGGTCCCCAGGGCCCCAGCTGATGGGGTCCACAGCCCCAGTAACCCTCCGGCGCCCCCAGCCCGCTGCCCATCAGACCAGCTGGCAGTCAGGAGGCTCTTTGGGGGGTGGGCACCTGACTTATCCTGTCCACTAGGGGGCCAGCAGGTGACCAGGCCTAGGCCTGGGCGCAGGAGTTTGGTAGAGACAGAGCTTGCCATGTGGTCTGAGGTGGAGATTGCATCTCCAAGCCTCAGTGTCCCTGAGTGAAGAGCACACACTTCCAGAGGGCGCCCTGGGTTCTGAGGGGTGGCACAAAGCACCCGCCTCAGAAGCGCTCGGCTCCTCCGTGGCTTTGGCTAGACCTCCTGTTCCCCAGCCTAGGTTTCCCTGCTGAACATCGAAGTCAAATGCTTGGGTTCGCAGGGTGCTGGGCAGTGCCTGGCACGATGCTGACATGTGGAAGGGACTCAAGTCCAGGATCCCAAGGCGGTGGGGACGCTGTGTCTTCCCCACAAGGCAGCACCCATGGAAGACCACCCCGCGGAGGACGGGCACGGTGGGGTCCGCCAGGTGGCTGAGCATCAGGGGAAGGGGTGCCTGGAGAAGGTGGGCCATGTGGGTGCCGCCAGAGGGCGTTTCCACGGTGCTGCTGCAGCGGCCACCCGGCCGTGGACACAGGAGCCCACTCGGCTCCTGGGCCTGCAGCAGGGAGCTGGACAGGCGCGCGGGGGCCACCTAGTGGCTCCTCCTGGCAGTGCTTGCTGCCAGGTCGTCGCACTTGTTCTGCTGTGGGGCCCTGGCTCTCCCTCAGGCAGGGGTGCAAGAGCCTGGACCCGCCAGCAGTGGAGACCCCTCAGGACCCCAGAGGAGGGGTCTGCATGGGGCAGGACAGATGCAGCTCCTGTGCTGTGCTATGCACACCTGAGATGCTGGTGGCCGGCTGCAGCCCACAGGTGTGATGCAGGGTGACGCGAAAGGAAGCAGGTCCCCGAGACCCACGTGTGAGGGAGCGGCCTGTCACCCAAGGAGAGCCTTTGGTGAGGCTGATGGCCTAGGCCCCATGGGACTGGCCCCCAGGCCTGTCTGTGCTTTTCCTGCCCACGGCCACCTGGCAGTGATGACCGTGCCAGGAGGCAATGCCTTCCTGCCTGCAAGTTTGAGTTAATCTCAGGGAGAAGGACAGTGATGTCCCTCGGAGCTGGGACCCATCCGTCAGGTGCAGCAGCTGCCCTCCCAGTGCTCAGCACTGTGCTGTGGGGGGGCAGCGGGCTGGACAGTGAGGTGCCCCCAAGCTGGAGGGTCATAAACAGAGCAGAGTCCATGGGGCGACCACAGGCAGGAGCCGGCCCTGGACCTGCTGCCTCCTTGGGCATCAGCCTGGTGCCAGGCACCTCGAAGTCCCCCCAGCCACCCTACGAGTGGGCCACCTCTGCCACCCCTGTTTTAGAGGTGAGGAAACTGACTCTGAAAGCCCTTGTGTGGCTTGGGTGATGGTTCTGTTGATAAAATGCTTTCATTAACACTCAGTGACCTTTAATAAGCATTTCCTGCAGTCTCTGCTCCTTAGCAACACAAAAGACCCAGGGGTGCTATTGGTACCCCTACTTACTTGCTTCTTTATGCAGTATGAGGGTTGAACTCCGCCACCCCAGCCCTGTTTTCTTTTTATTTTATTTTGACATGGCCTCTCCCTTAAGTCACGGAGTCGCCCAGGCTGAGTCCAAGCTTGCAGTCTTCCTGCCTCAGCCTCCCAGAGCACTGGGCTCACCGGCGTGCACCACCACACCTGAGTGAATCTCCACATTTTTAAAAGACAGACAACTGCAGTGCAGGCAAGTGCCTTCCCCGAGGTCACACAGCGATCGGCAGCTCGGAACCTGAACCCTGGTCGGAGCCCAGGTCTCTTCCTCCAGCGCCCGGTGCCTCTTGGCCGGAGCTGGGCCTGAGCCACCCTCCCGGAGAACACTGCCGAATGTCAGACGTCCCTGTCCCTGGGGCTCAGGCTGGTGGGTCACAAGGTCGGGACCCCTGGCCCCCGTCCACCCTGCCTCTGCCCTGCGCCACCGAGGGCCCTCAGCGCTGCCAGTGAAGCTGTTTCAACTTCACTCTGACAGTCACATTTATCATTAAAAATAAATTCATCTTGGCTTCCCGTGGCAGGGCGAGGTGCGTGCTGTGATTCAGTGGGCTTGTCACCCTCGCGGTTAGGCACGGCGAGCAGCTGGACAGCCTCCAGCGCCAGCCTCTCTTTCGGCAGCTGGAGCCAGAAATGTACAGTGGACTGACATTTAATTTAGCAGCCGACATACCTTGACACAAGCCCATAATGCGAAGGCGGGGGCAGCCGGGGCTGCCGAGCCCGACAGGGGCGGGGGGTGCGAGTGATAGGGTGCATTTCTCTCCTGCTTTGTGTTCTGTGCTTTGCTTTGTCAACACTGAGTGGAGATGACAGACCAGAGACTGCGTCCAAGACAGGCACTAGCGGTGCGCGGGCCGTGGGCGGGCCTGCGTGTCGGCAGCGCTCTGTGCACGGGCGGCGGGGCGCGCCCTGGGTCCCCCGGATGCTGCATGTGGCATCTTGCAATGAGTCCGTCCCATGTGACCGGCAGAGCAGGTGCCAAGGCCGAGCCGCCACAGCTGAGGTCACTGCCCAGAAGTGGGTGAGCACAGCGGGAATGATTCCTGCCCGTTCTGTCTTTGTGTCACCAACCCTTCCCACGGCTCCTCACGCAAAATCAGTCCTTGATGCATCCGAAGCAAAGGTCTGTGTGTGGGGGGTGCTGGGGACCTGAGGACCGAGCCAAGCCCTTTGTTTTTATTATTTTGAGATAAGGTTTTGCTAGGTTGCTAAGCCTCCCAAAACTTGTGATCTTCCTGCCTCAGCCTCCCAAAGAGCTGGGATCACAGGTGGTTACCAGAGTGACTGGAGAATGTTACTTTGAAAGCAAAAGGCTGGGGTCCTCTTAGGAAGAAACTGGTCTCAGCCAGCAGATCGTGATGGCATCCGGGTGTGAACAGCCAAAGGCCAGGACAGAAGCTGCCGGGGAGGAGGGGGAGGGGGAGACAGCAGGGGCAGAAAGGGCGGCAGCCAAACGTGGCCTTGGGAGCAGACAGGGCCACCAGGCAGGGCACGCTGGGATCCATAGTCCTGGTCCACTAGTGACTTCTCAGCCTCAGTGTCCGGCTGCAGAAGATCGGACCCGTTGTCCACCAGCTAGGGGGGAAGGGGTGCTGGGAGGTGCAGACCAGACCGAGCAGGGGTCCGAGCAGGTGGGCACCTGACGCCCTCTCACAGCCGCCTTGTGACTCTGTTCTGTGTGCCGGGCACCTGCAGAGCCCTGGGTGTCTCTCTCGCTGAAGGTCCCAAGTGCCTGAGAGGTCGGTTTTTTGTTTTGTTTTGTTTTGTTTTGTTTTGTTTTTTGCCAGTACTGGGGATCAAACTCACAACCACACACTTGCAAGGCAGGCGCTTATGCCACTGAGCTAAATCCGCAGTCTCAAGAGGTTGATTTTTTAATCCCCGCTCCGCAGATAGAGAAGCCACGGGAGCCGCACAGGCCCCGAGCTCTCCCCGGGTTCAGGCCTTGGGAATGTCACAGCCTGAACCGAGACTCCGTGGCCGGCCGGGTTCCACAGCTGAAACCCATGGCTGCAGTTCTGGGGACCTCCCCCTTGGAGAGCTCACACTTGGGTTCCAGATATTTGTCATCGTGGAGAGGAACAGAGCTGGGAAAATGGAATTCTTGCCACTCAGTCTGGTGGCCCTGCCCCAGCGCCCGGTGGCCCGGCTCTCAGATGTCCTGCGCTTTCTCCCCGCAGCCTTTGGTCCCCGGTACCGCAGTCCCTCTGGTGCCGACCCTGTTAGCTGTGACCTCTGCGGCTCTTGCTTCCTTTGGTGGCTTGGTCCTGAGTATGTTTTGTGATTTTCGACTGTGAATTCCGTCTTCATCAGAGCTTTATCTGCGGGCATCTGGTGGGTCCTGGGCTGGGAGTTTTTTGTTCCCTTGAGCTTGTGTTTCTGTTCCTCAAGCTGGTGGAGACCCTCCAAGCCCAGGGCCACAGCACTTGAGTTTGTCTCACACGTAGAAGATGCGGGGTCAGGGCTGCAGCTCAGCGGCGTGAGCGCCTGCCTGGAAGTGCAAGGTCCTGAATTCGATCCCTGGTACAAAAGGAAAACAAAAGTGGGGTTTTAGGACCGGGATATAGTGCAATTCCAGGTATAAAAAAATTAATACACAAGATGACTCCAGGCCCAGAACAACTTAGGGGACAAGTGTTTGCCTGGCCACCTTCCTTTTCTCCCCACAGAGGGAACTTCCTCTCCTCTGTGCGTTTCCGGAAGGTGTGACTCTGGAGTGAGGCTGTCCACCCCTCCAGGAGCCCAAAACCTGTGTCCGGGACCCTAAAATCTGAGGCCACCGGCCCCAGACCTGACCAGCCCTCGGCCAGCCCGGCCTCAGCCCCACCTCCGGCTGGGTCCTGACTCTGCTTTCTGTGTGCTTAGCTGTGCCTGAGAAGGCTGTTTACCATTTTGTTCCCAAGCTTTGTAGGCTTTCCGGTGTGAGTGCGTCTTCTGAACCTCTTTGTGTAGGTTTGTATATCTAAGCGTCTGTATGACTGTCCCGTCTGTCACACCATTAAAAACAGAAGTCCCTGGGCCACAGGTGGTAGCTCATCCCTGTCATGCCAGCACTCTGGGAGGCTGAGGCAGGAATGTCACACCCAGTAACTCATTCTTAATGTGTGGGCCACCCAGGGCCCACTGCCACCTGTGATTCTGGAAACGGCTTCTGTCTTCAAGCTGAAGGAGCCAGGGTGGCTCGGTTGTCACCTGCGCCTCTGCGTATGTCACCGTCAAGGTCAGACCTTGGCAGTGCGTCTGCAGGACAGGAGGGACGCTGACCACCATTCCATGCCCACCTGCAGAGGTGGCGCCCAGCTCCCACCTAGAACAAAGACCAAAGAGCCACCCTGCCCAGGGGCTCCCTGCCACCGCCACCAGCGGACCACTCAAAAATTTCCAATCCACCGGGAAATTACTCCAACAAATATCCATTGAGTCCTGCTTGGAATTTAATCTAGTGAACAAGGGCTCTGTATTCAGATGGCGGCATAAGCCCTAAGGAAGTCAAAGAGGGTGCTTGCTGATGGGCAGCGACTTTGGGAAGAGGCTGTGGGAGCAGAGAACTAGCAGGGGCAAAGGTCCTGGGGCAGGATCAAGGCCAATGCGCTGTGACCTGGCAAAGGCCTTGTGAGTGGAGCTGGGAAAGGTGAGCTGGACACCAGGAAGCCAGTGCGAGTCTGGGAATCACGGCGGGGTACGGCGAGCTCCGATGGACATTTTCACAGGTCCTTTTTGCTGTCAAGGGGAGAGTGGGGTCCAAGAGATTCTGGGGGGCAGGGACAGGTGAGGAGGCTGCTCAGACTTTGCTTTTGTACAGGGAGCAGCGGGCAGATGCAGGTCACACCGAGGAGCCAGGCAGCTGATGCAGGGTGAGCTCGAGTGGCAGGGTCATGGGCTGCTGGCTATGGGTCTGACGTCACCTGCCATGTGGGGAGCCTGGGGCGCTGGGTGGCTGTTAGTAACAGGGCTGAGGTGCCCTTAGACCTCCCACAAGGGCACGGAGTGGCACTGAGGCTGGCGCCCTGGGGACAGGCCGAGTCTGAGCCAGGAGACCAGATGAGGCCACAGGTAGCCGTGGGCCCTGCCCCTCCCTGCCTGTCAGCATCCCTGCTGCCCCTGACGCCCCGTGGCCGGAGCTTGGCTGTGCGGATGGCTTTTGCCGATGGACAAAGGTTCAAGGTGCTCAGCTCCGAACACAGACCTTCACGGGCACCTGCACTGCTATCAAGGCCACCAGAAGACCATGACCTAGGAAGTCACTTGTCCTGAATGGTTCAGAAGCAGGTGGCATAGGCCTAAACCCTATGGAGCCATGAACCAGAAAGATAAACAGGGTCAGGGCAAACTATTGGGCCATGGGAGTGCTTGTTACGTGGCACCTCACAGCCGTCACTGACTGACGCCCAGGCAGCGGGGAGGGGAATGCGAGCTTGGGCACTGGGGACTTGGCTGGGGCACAGCGCTCAGGGAGGATTCGGCAAACTTCAAGGGCCATTCCGAAGGCGCTGTTCACCATGAACCTAAAGCCCAAGCTTCCCTGGTCCCCAGCTCTGGATAACTCACGGCCTCCGCTGCTGTCTGCATCTGTCAGCTTCTTCCCCGTGATAAAGATCACCTCTTTCCCTGTGCCCAGGAGGGGCCCCGGGCACTGCTCTGTTGTCTGAGTCATCACCGGACACAGCACCACCCTAGGAATCTTCCCCAGACACAGCCTGGGCCGGGGAGGACCTGCCCATGGGTGGGAGCTGGGTGGGGTGGGACAGAAGTGACATTTATTCCCCAGGTACCAGTGCAGTGTGCACTTTTGACCTCCTCCAGTCAGACCTTCGAGACCCGCCGTGGTACTGTGTCCCCTCAGGTCAGCCCTTGCCAGCGACGGATGAGTGTCCGGAGTTAGACAGGCACCCGGCTCCCTCGCCCGCATCCTGGGTCCAGTCTGGAGGCCTCCCCTCCCCCGCAACACCCTCTGCTTCCCCTCCCCCACACCACAGTCACCTTGTGTCTGCAGCGCTGCCCGTGGCAGAAGAAGGTGACTCCCAGGAGCCGTGGGTGCAGGGCGGCGAGCACCTCTGTGCTCTGCTCCTTCTGCACCCGTGTGAGGGTGCCACACACTGGCCGAAGGAGGTGATGGAGGTGACCAGTCCCCACCATTACCATGGGCTCCTTTGTCACCCACGTGAGGGCTGGGGGCTGGGCTGAGCAGGCTGCAGGTCCTCACTCACCAGCAGCTCCCACGGCCAGGCCCTCCTGTTGCCCACTCACACGTGGGCAAACTGAGGCACAGTGCAGTCACGCGCTGAGGACTGGAGGTCCCTGCACGCTGGTCTGACCTCAGAGACCCCTGAGACCCACCCCCGATTGCTGGAAGTTTCTCTCAGTTTCCCTCTAGCTGCCAAGGAGCTTGCTAACTGCTTGCTCCTGCTAGGTCTGGGAAGAGATTAGGGAGTCAAAGGCCAGGACTGCCCGAGGAGGACGCTGCGCTCCCCGCCCAGCACTGGCCTTGCTGCGGGCTCCTCACTTCCTCCCCAGGTGTCAGCCAGCATGGATAGGAAGGCGCTGGCCTTGCCCTAGGCCCTGCCCGCACCCAGCCTTCTCTGCCCCAGGGCCTGTCCTGTGTCCCAGCAGAGAGAAACCCAGGGATGGACCAAGGCAGCAGGGCAGGGAGGGACTCGATGAAGAGGGGTGGCCGCTCCCGGCTTGGTTCTGAATCAATGAATGAAAGATGGCAACTCTGGCTGTGGGGGAGCAGGAGAGGAGGGGACACAGACCTGGAGCCCAAAGCCCGCGCCACCCCCACAATCGCCACTCCTGCTGAGACACGCGCCCCAGACCACACAGCTTCCCCGGAGGCCAGCTCCCCGCCTGCTCTGTGCCCAGCTGGGACCAGGGTCCCCACAAAGAGGAGAGCAGAAAGTGCTCATGCCCTGGTATCAATTCTCAACCACCAGGTGACAAAGTGTCTCAAAATGCAGCCATGAGACAAATGCGCATCGCCTCGCAGTTTGTAGGGGTCAGGAATTCGGGGGCAGCTGGCTTGGGTGGCTTTTGGTTGCGGACCCTGAAAGGGCTGTGGTCAGTAGTGGCTGGTGGTCCTGGTTTCTTGCCCCGTGCGTGGACGTCTCCTCGGGGCCGCTTGAGCACCCTCACAACATGGTGGCAGCCAGGCTCCCCTACTCCCTGCACAAGCAACATGGAGACGGACGCAAGGGGCGGACGCAAGGGGCAGGCACAGTTTCTAAGGCACAGCAGCTGCCTCCGGGGACCCAGGAGGAGCGAGGCCTCATGGGGCGGGAGCGTTGCTGTTTTATTCAGACACCCGGCACCCTGCACCCGAGCTGGCACTCGAGGCCCCTCTTCCCAGCAGTTGGGGAGCCTCACGGTCAGCAGGGTCACGGCAAGGGCAAGCTTATGGGCGCGTCCAGTCCTCTTTTCTCTGCTAGGGGTCCCTCTGGGCAGCCGTTTCCTCCCCGCGCCCTCAGCCCAGCCCCCAGCCCCTGTCACCCCGTCTCTCGGGTCTTGCAGTGCTCAGCTGTTTCTCAGCCGTGTTCACCACTGTCACCAGTACCATCCCATCACTGTGATCACCACACCACTCTGGGGACAGCAGCCTTCTCCCACACAGAAGGCTCCTGTTCTGTGCCCTCAGCTCGCTGGGCCTTTTCCTGTCCCCCTTGAATGGCCACCCAGGGCCCTGCTCCAGTCGGCCTGTCTGGGGGACAAAGCTTGACCCTGCCCAGATCCTGGCTCTGCCCAGAGAGTGCCAGGACTCCTCAGCTGAGCTTGGGGTGCACCTCTCAGGGCAGCCCATCCTGCCAGCCTGGCAAGGTGACCCTGGCAGGATGTGTGCCACACCACCCTGCCCCGAGCACCCACGCAGTGCCCAGCACGGAGCCTGGCAGCCTGCGAGGGCAGGAGCGGGAAAGGGTGAGCCATACAGGGGCCACCAGGCAGCCAGGGATGTCGTGGCTGCCCCAGTTCACGGCACCAGCTCCATTCTGCTCAGAGCCCATGGCAGAGGGCTCAACCCAGAGCAGACAACCGTGCTAATCCGGTGCTGGGCTGGTGGCCACCCCCGCCAGGGAAGGTGGGGAGCGAGCTGCTGGGAGAGCTGGTCTGGAGACCCCGTTAGCGGCATTGTGCACGGTGCCTCTGCCACCGGGAGATTATCCACACGCGGCTGGTCCCCAATGTCCGGCCCCTCGGCCCAGAGGGAGGCAGTGAGCTATTAAGGAGATCCATGGGAAGGGCGCGGGAGGCGGAGGACGGCTAATCAAGCCGTCCTGATTGTAATTGTCCAGGGGTGCTGGCCCTGCCCGCGCTCCCACAGGCCGGCCGTGGGCCCTGCCTCTGCACCTCTGCGCCTCTGCGCCATGCCGGGGCCCTCCCTGCCGGGCCCGTGCTGGGTAATGTTCTTCCAACATAACTCTATTTAAATTCACATTTCCATCATCCCCCGGAGGAGCCGGCGGAGAGCTGAGCTGCGTGGAATAAGCCGGGAAAGGATTAGATGGGTGGGTGTTATTTCTCTCCCTTTTATTTTCCCTCAGTGATGGAGATGGGTTTGTGGCGGTGTGGAGGGGGTGGCGGGCCTGGTCAGAATCCCACGGGATCAGAACCCAGAGAGCTGGGAGGTCTGCCGGCTCAGCCCTCTGGGGCTCCAGTGGGGAAACTGAGGCCTGCGGGGGCCTCCACGTGCCCGGGACATCCCAGGGCTGGTGTCCAGGAGGCTGCAGGGCGGAGGGCTTGGGAGTCCAGAACAGGGCTTGGGCTTCCCAGCTGCCAGGCGCCTGCGTTTTCTCCAAGCCAGTGGGCCAGAGCCCCCGGGGGACCTAGCCCCTTCCCTGCAGCTTTGCTGAGTCTGGGAGGGGACTCTGCAGAGCCCTGTCACAGGTCACCTTTCCCCAACTCACAACTGAGCCTCATTTCCTCGGTAGGAGACCCCTGGGGGCTGGCAAAGGCCAAGGCCTCTCCAGAGAGGCAGGAGGGCAGGAGGGCCCACAGGCGTGGGCCTGGACGCAGGGCCACACGGAGCAGCTCGCAGGGCGGCTCCCTGGGGAGACCTGGCTTGGGTCAGAGGCTGAGTCTCACTGTCTCACCGGAGTGGAGCCATGGAGGACAGCCGGGTGGATGGGGTGGGGGCAGAAGGAGGGGGAGGGGAGAGGAGGAGAGGGGGGACAGGAGGAGCATGCAGGACGAAGCTGCCTTCTGAGCCAGGCTGCTCAGAGGCGTCTGGTTCTGTTTTCCTGATTTCCTCACCAACAGCTTGTGCTGTGGCGGGGCTGCCGCAGGCTCCCCCCCCCCCACAAAGCCTGGCCATCATGGCATTGTGGAATGAAAGAGGGGTCAGCGCTGCCCCCCCAAACAGGCAGTGTCCTCCCACACCAGGTCCCAGCAAACAGCTGCCACTCAGGCCTGGCCTGCCTGTGTTGGTCCTCGTCCCAAATGGGCCAGAGAGGAAGGACAGCCCAGGGGGATCAGTGGGGCCCCTCCTCCAGGGCCAGGAAAGCCATCTTGGGCAGGGGGTGACAAGGTGGGCTGGATCATCACAGCTCATGTGCAGCATCCAGGTCAGCTTAGACTCCTTGTGATGGTCTGGCCATGGTGCCCATGTGGGCACCTGCCATGGCCAGTCTGTGGCTCTGATGACCCCAGGAAGGATGGCCAGCAGAGCCCAAGCTGAGAGTCAGGCACTCCGGGGTCTTGGCCAGCGGCCTCACTGCTCTCAGTGACTTCTGTCAACTCCCGCCTCGGTGCCCCTCCTGCGAACCTGCCTGCCCCTCAGGGTCTCTGCAGAGGTCATGGAGGCGAGGCCATCATGGAGCCATCACTACCAT
>PVLA01019944.1:0-11213 GCA_004027455.1 Hydrochoerus hydrochaeris
TCATAACAGCTTTGAATAAAATCTATCAATACAAAACAGTGATCCAACAAACCAGATTTGATTATGATCAGTCATGGTAAAACAGTGTAGGTTTTACAGAGGTTTTTTTTTAGATTAAGTTAATAGGAAATTAAGGATGATTACCGTACTATATCCTGTTATTTTTGGGACTGCTGTCTGTGCTCTCAAATCTAGTACAGGTAGAATGATTGGAACAGAATATAATACATATAAGCAGAGTAGTGTGAGTAATGTGGGTTTTAAATCCTGCTTCACTATTAACAATATAGTGTGTCAAGGCCATCTATGTTAGAGTTTCTAGTTATCATTCTCTGCCTCATTTCTGCTATGCTATTTTCCTGCCTTTGTTTGTCTAGTTTTCTCCTTCATTCTACTGCCTGCCCCAATCATTGAGGCCTTTCTGCCACTGTTCCTAAAATCCTGGTATTTTTTTTCTCTCTCTCTAGAATGTCCTTCAGCATTCTCTGCAGGGTTGGATTGGTGGTCACAAACTCCCCTAGTTCCTCTTTGTCATGGAAGCATCTTGCTTCTCCACTAATTTCTAGTGACAGTTTTGCAGGGTGCATCAATCTGGGCTGGATGCCACCTTCCTTCAGGACTTGGAAGATTTCACTCCAAGCTCTTCTTGATCTGATAGTCTGTGTCGAGAAGTCAGCCATGATTCTGATGGGCTTACCTTTATAGGTACTCTGTTTCTTTTCTCTGATGGATTTTAATACTGTTTTTATATTGAATTTCTGGTCTCTCGATTATTATATGTCTGAGTGTAGGTCTGTTTTGGTTGTAGGTGGCTGGAGTTCTATATGCCTCACATAACCGAATGTCATTTTCTTTTCCCGTGCTTGGGAAGTTTTCCTTAATTATTTCCATGAATAGCCTTTGTAATTCACCTGTATGTATTCCTGCTTCTTCGTTCATATTTCTTATTCTTAAATTGTAGATTCTCTTGTCATCTTCTAGCCTTTGTATTGTTACTGCCTGTTTCCTTGTTATTTTTAAGAGATCTTTCCTTTCATCATCACACACTGACAACTTGTCTTCAAGTTTTGATAGTCTATCCTTAGTTTCTTTTAAGGAGTTTTGCCAGCTTTCAATGGAGTTTTTAATTTCCTGGTAGTCTCTTTGAATCTGTTTCATGTATTCTACATTTTCTTTATATTCTTTATTGAATTCATCTCTCCTTTTTTTGTGTTCCTCCCTTCTTCCATCTGTATCATCCTGAGAGATGCTTCCTGAGAGCATTTCTTTTATAACTCTACTCATATGCTGATTTAATAGTTCAGTTTTGAGCTCATCTACAAGGTTCCAAAGATATCTCTTAATGTCCTTTGAAGCCATGTCTGATGTTGTGTGTTTCCACCCTGTCTCCCTTGTTTTTCCTTCTCTTGGATCAGTGCTCTCAGGGTTCTGGGCTGGGGGCCTCCTCTTGTCTCTCTCTCCTGTCATGGCTTTGGCTTCCTCCACAAAGGTTACAGTGTAGGTCCCAGCCCCTTTCCCTGTTGGCCACAGTTCCTCCAAATCACGCTGGTGAGGGACCTCTGCCCTCTCTTGCCTCTCGGGCCAACCAAACTTCAGGGGCCTTCACCCGGTTAGTGCTTGCTAGGCACAGGGAATTGATTTAGGATGGCTCATTGGGTCCTGGCCAGGGGCATGGCCCAGTCCAAGAAAATCCCATGAATCTGCTCTGGGGAAGGAGCAACCAACTGAAGTCACTGTCATTCCTAGTTCAGGCTCCTCCTGCCTGATTCCAACATGTCGTCCATTTGGTCGTGCCCTTCCCATGGGGGGGGTCTCATTCCCAGCACTGACCGTGGATTAATGAAGGTCCCTTCACTGGCTCTGCTCTCCACTGGGCTCACCAACCCCCAACTTCAGTGCTGCTGTGCTTCCTGTGAGTGGCGGTGGGAACGAGTTTGGGGGGCACTGCCTGCCAGCATGGATTCAAGCTGGTGCACACTTGGCGGGTCACTGTGAAAATGCTGTGTCCTGTAATTTTTAGCTGTTTCTGTTGTAGTCCCAAAGTATTTGACAAGCTTTTTTACGTTTTAATTTCTTCCTGTGTCAAGAGGGTCCATTTCCCTCTATCTGGGTCTTTCCAGGGTGTTTTATTCTGGCATATGAGTTGTTTCTCCTGGGAGGCTTTGTATTTTGTTGTTCACTGACCAGCCATCTTGACTTCTCTCTATAGTGGAATCTTAATAACTTCAGTTTAGAATTTTATGAAAAACAATTCATACTGATGGTGAGTACTACATATAGCATTATATCAAAAAATCTCCTTGCTAACCTCCATGGTAAAGCTATAATGGATTGACTATACTAAATTATTTGGGGTCTTCCTTCCATTTTACACATATGTTTTCCTCTTATGTTTAAAAAGTAACCTTTGAGGTTACTTTTATGATTTAACCAATGGCCTATTTTAATCAACCATTTATTTAATGGTTTAGAAATCATTGAGTAATCCTCTTCTTAATCTACTAATATCATTTTGATCTGTGAATTTTTATTTCTCTCATGATTCCTGGTATGTTTTGTAACTGGCATTTTCCTGTAATATATTACTTTTCTTCAAATATAAGAAAATTTGTTTTCCCTGTATATGAGGATATAAGAGTTGAAATTTTCATACATACCTAGTGGAAATATTTGTACAAGTTATTTGGAAAACAATGGGTATTATCTAACCAAATGAAAATGCCCTCGTTGTCTTTTTAGAAATAGAATTTTCTGCTTTGATGATTCTTTACTTAAAATCAGAAATCTACCTGTGTAAATTTGCCATTTTTTAATGAATGCTAAAAACCAATTTCTCAATATTTTAAATGAGAAAAATTTTGCTATTTTATATATCAACTTGTAATTTCAACAAATCTCTTTAAACATACACAATTCACAGTAAAATGCATAGATAGATAGATAGATAGATAGATAGATAGATAGATAGATAGATAATAGATAGATAGATAGATAGATAGATGATAGAAAAAGCCAAAACACTGGTTTGAATGTGTCCCTCAAAAAGCACATTAGAAATGTAATCTCCAGTGCAAGAGTTGGGAATTGGGGCCTAATAAGAGGTGATTGGAAGATGAAGGAAGAGCCAATAAAGCATTATCCTAACAAGGGGTCCATTGTAAAAGGGTGGTCTTCGTCCCACCTTTCTCTGTCTCTTTGTCTCTGGCTCTGTCTCTCTCTCTTTCCTTTCTCTTTGTCTCTCTCTGTCTTTCTCTCTTCTCTCTGTGTGTCTCTATGTGTCTCTGTCTCTCTCTCTCTGTACCTCTCTCTTTTTTTCTCTCTCTCTGTCTCTGTTTCTGTCTCTCTCTTTCTCTGTCTCTCTCCCTCTTTCTCTCTGTGTGTATCCTTTTGCCATGCAGGAAAAACTTTCTTGTCAGATGTTGGCCCTTTGATCTTGGAAATACCAGCCTGAAGATGTATGAGACAATAAATTTCTATTTATTATGAAGTACCCAGTTTGATATTCTGTCATAGTAACACAAACACTAAGACAAGTGTTTCTCCAAGGTGGAAGAATACAAACACAATTAAAGTGAAACTATGAGCAGGGAATGGGTGTTGAATTTAGGTTTATCAGGATTTTTTCATGATTATTCATTAAACAGTACAGATAGAGTTTTACAAACACTCCCGTAGGTATATGTGCTTCATAAGAAAAGAAAAAGAACCAAGTGGAACAGATAAGCTTAGGTATCAATAAGGGAGATAGGATTGCAAGATGCTGCTAAATAGGGCACAAACTCCCTCTTGGTCTATCTGACCATATCTCAACACAAGTGTAAGTGAACTATAGAATAAAAGGCACAACTGAAATAAGCCAGAGGGAAAAACACTTGAAAAGAACTTGCAATTAGAAAGTGCTCAAAAACAATATATTTGTTAGATTGGAACTTGCATAAAAAGCCTTCCATATGAATAAAAATCTTTAAAGAAAAGCCAGAAGATAAACGTTAAACATCATGGAGTCATAATAGGCATTCGCAAAATTATAAAATGTAAGAATAATGTGAACATGGGTTGGTGCAAGAAATCAAATTTTCAAAACATGAGATACAAATTAAATTCAAAGTGAGTCATTTTCAGCACTTAAAAGAAACTTTATTTTATAAAAGGCAGCAAGTTTGCAATGTCATTATTATATGTCCTTAAACTTAATTATGTGACAAAAAATTAAATACATACATAGGAAGTCATAATATCCAGCCATAAACACAGTGACTGACCATTTTATAATTGTTTAAAATTCAGTGTGAAATAACTGTATTTCAATACAATACTTTGACCAGTCTGGTGCACAAAGCATAACATTGGAAAACATCCCCCTAGTGACTCCTGATTTCCCATCAAGTGCTGCCCATTGCTGAGAGACCACATCTGATCTCATAAAAGTCACGTTTTTATTTTGAATTTTATTTTCATATTTCATTTAAAACTTTCCCACCTTCATTTCCATAAATAAAATATCTAGCTTTATTTTAAAAAACACTTCAATTAAAATCACAAATAAGGTAAATATTTCTATGATCCACTTTAAGGTAAAAATTATTTTTGCATTTACAAAGAAAATCATTAAGTGATAAGCCATATATTGTCAATTGCACTGGATTATTCAGAATATAAAAATTACAATTTTAAGTATTTTAATTAATTTTTAAAAAATCAAGATCAGGTATATGAGCAATGAAAATAGATTTTTAAAGTATAGTCCCCAAAATTTATTTTTTATTACTTAATCCATGATTAAGCAGTCATTTTAGGAAGTAGCTTCCTTATCCTACCACTAAAAACCAATTTTTAGTTGCTAGTATAAAATCACAGTCAGAAGATGTTTAAAAGAAATATTAAAAGTTTTTCTATGCCCATGGGATGGAATTTATTCTACCTCAGCCTTCTAGAATATGGAGATTACAAGTGTGTGACAATGCCCAGCTTCTATTATAACTGCATTTCTACTAAAAATATAACTAACTTTGATCATCATTAGTATTTACAAAGTTGGTTTGGAATATCACTCTCTTAGAGCAAATGTGACTTTGGGAAGTAGCTGGTGATTTTCCATGACTGGAGACCCTCAGTTTAACAATAACCAGGAACCTTCCAACCAACTCACTAAAGATATTCGGAAATAGATAACCTTCAGGAAAATTTGAAAGAGCTATTCCAAAAATATTTTTATCAATAAGAAACATATATTCCATTGTATATAGTGTATGTAGTATATGATAAATGTTAAGATGAGTCTAGTTGTGCAGTGATGGTTACCTCGGTATCCTGAATCACTTCAACACATTCACCTTTCATGGACATTTTGATTTGGGGGAAGACCCAAGCATCCTGCAGTGCCAGAGGCAGTGAATAAAATGAAGACCATCAAAATGTTTTTACAAGGCTGGTTTCTGTATGATGGCACTCAACACCAGCATTCACTGCATTTTTTAATCACACTTCCTAAAGATACTCAAGAAAGAGGATTTCCAGAACTACTTAAGAAAATGGCAAGAAGGATGGGATAAACGTGTTCAAAGTGAAGAAGAGTATTCTGAGGAAAACTAATGGCACTGTGTCGTATTTTTTTTTCAAAGAAAACTATATTTATTGGTACATTTTAGAAACACATAATGATCACATTCATCATAAGGAATTTGTACCTGTACATGATATAACTTGATTCTTTTTCCCCAGTCCCTTCTCTGACTTCAACCCCTATTCCCCTCCTTACTTACAAAAGCTTTGTTCCCATTTTCTACTTCTTTTCTAATTTTTTGTTACTTTTTCCTTCCTTAATTTCTCCTGCCCATCTCCCTTGTTCCCTTCACATTTGAACATTTTCTTTCTATATCAAATTTCTATTATATATCTTGGTACTTATTTACACTTTCAGGGTTTCACACCAGAGAAATGATGAAGTATTTGCACATGTGTGTCCAATTAATTTCACTTAAGAGTATAGCCTCAAGGGGCACCTGTTTGCCTATAAATGTCTCAAGTTTATTCTTCTTTTGGAAGGGAAATACTCCATTGTTTAAAAAGAAACACACATATTCTTTACCCATTCACTGGTTGTTTTGGGCATGTGGACTGTTTAAAGTATTCACAGTATGTGGTGAACATAAATATAACTAAAGAAATAATCATATAAATAGATATCACTCAAAATGGCAGGCTAGAAAGAACAAATATGGTCACCTAAGAGGCAAGGCAAAGGTTGGTATCTCAGAATTGCTACTAGGGCAAATCAGATAGCCTGAGACAAGGGCAAAAGATAAAATCTTGTACAAGAGGAAAAATGGAGAAAAAATCTAGCAGGACTAAAAATCAAGTGGTTAGGGAATATAGAAGGGGAAACAGGACCACTTCTGGGTCATAACATGTGCTTCCTACCCCATACACTACATGGTCTTAGAAGATGATTGGACTGAGGGAGGTAAATGGTCCTTCAGTGTTGACCTGGCTCATAGAATAGACTGGTAAGTACTCTGTGCTTCCTATGGGACAGGGTGAGAGAGATATATGCAACCTGGACATTCAGAGAAGCCAAAAGTAAAAGCAGGGGGCAAGAAAAAATGCTGTGCAGCTGAACTCTGTAAATAGTAGCACTACAGTGCCTGTAGGTGGCAGGATTGTGATGATAGAGAAGGCTTACCTGACACAAAAAATAAACCACTGATTCCCTCCATATATAATGAGAATGCTGTGTTTGTGACACGTACAGCTTGCAACCCACAACTGTCAATGGGCTTCAGGGAGACCTAAGACAACTACCTGGAGCAGATAATGAAATGGTCACGATTCATGAGATGAGAGAGAGTCTGATGCTCAGGTCAGGAGTGATTCAGCAAAATCAGGACACAATAGGCATTATCCTACTATTGCTTCCCCAAACACTAGAAAGACCTCCTGCTTTCCTCATTGCTTCAACTCTGCATTCTCCTTCCCTTTTTCTACATATCTAATGGCATAAATATAGTAGGGTCCTATATAAAGTACATTAGCAAATAAGAATCAACCAGTGCTATAATTTAAGCAGTATCATTTAATGGTATATCAGGGTAATCCTGACCAAAATTGAGCTTAAAGGATCCAAACAAAACTACTTACAAATACATTAACAGGTTCCAACAATCTCACAGCCTCTCACAATCTCTAAATATACTTCCACCCATCTGCATATGTCCTCCTGCCTACACAAATTCTCTATTGAATCACCTCAACACTAGCCCTCTAGCCTAGCTATAAAAATAATTCCAAAAAGGGGAGTTAGTACCACGCAGTGGCAAGGTGAGATCCAGCTCATAGGTGCTGGTCCAGGAGAGTTTGGGACTTCACTCTAGGTGCTTGGGTGCCCGCCCAGCCCCCTAGGACACTGGACTAGCCTGGTGAGGTTTTGCGGGCTTGGGTGGAACATGCCCAGCCACCTTCACTCAACCAGGGGAGCCAAGGCCACACCAAGAGAAAGTTTTGTAACATCGCTTGAAACACAGAAATATAGGAAAATGACAAAAGGAAAGACCAAAATGCAATCTCAAACCTCCAGCCCATCCCCAAAAAGCCTGGGAGCCACATACATAGAAGAAAATACTAGTCATATGCCTGAAATACCTGAAATGATATCAACTGAAATAAAGAAGCAAGTATGGGAAGCTATGAAGGAACTCAAATTGGAAATAACCTCCTAGTAAAAGAAGAAATGATAAAAGTAGTGAAAGAAATAGTGAATGGACCTAAAGAAGACAGAGCTAAAAAATTAGAGGAATAAAGCAAAAATATAGAATCCCTGAATGAACAGTATAAGAAATAAACAGAATACATGAAGCAGATTCAAAGAGATATACAGGAAATCAAAAATTCTATTGAAAGATGCCAAAACTGCTTAAATGAAAGTGAAGATAGAATTTCAGACCTCAAAGATAAGATTGCAGCTACTGAACAGGAAAGGAAAGATATTTTAAAAATAACAAGAAATCACAAAATAACAATTCAACAGTTACAAGATGATGTAAAGAAAAACAACATAAGATTAATAGGGATAAATGAAAAAGAAGGGGCAACACAAATGATATCAAGAGGCTATTTTCAGAAGTAATAGCTGAAAATTTCAAAACATGAGAATGGAAACTGACATGCAGATTAGTGAAGCATATGGAACTGCAAACAGTCATAACCAAAACAAAACTACACCCAGACATATAATAATCACCATCCCAGAAATCCAACAGAAGAACACAATATTAAAAGCTGTTAGAGAGAAAAGACAGATCACCTATAGAGGAAAACCTATCAGATTCACAGCAGACTTCTCAACACAAACAATGCAGTCAAGAAGAGCATGGAGTGAAATATTTCAGATCCTAAAGGAAAACAACTTCCAACCCAGACTGCTGTACCCTGAAAAACTGTCCTTCAAAATGGATGGAGAAATAAGATACTTTCATGACAAAGAATAGCTGAAGAACTTCATGATCACCAAACCAACCCTGCAAAGAATACTCAAAGACATTCTAGATACACATAGGAAAAAAACACTAAGCAAGACAGACAATTAAACAGAATGAAAAGGTAAAGATACAACAGCAGGAAGATAACATGTCAACAATAAACCTATATATAACAGTTATAACTATTAATGTAAATGGCCTCAATTCAACAATTAAAAGAAACAGACTGGCAGAATGGATCAAGAAACAACATCCAACCATATGCTATCTATAAGAAACCCATCTATCCCAAAAGGAAACTCATAGACTGAAAGTCAAAGGATGTAAAACAATACTTCATGCAACAGGAACCCCCCAAAAAGTAGACAATGTTCTGTTTGCAGGCAATGTGAACTTCAAACCAAGAATGATCCAAAGAGATAAAGAAGGTCACTACATACTAGTTATGGGAAAACTTCAAGAGGAAGAGATAACAATCTTAAATATATATGCACCAAATTCCAGAGCACCCAGCTATACAAAGCAAGTATTAACAGAAATGAAAAATCAAATAAGCAATAACACAATTATAATAGGAGACCTCAACATGCCATTGACACAAAGCGACAGATCCAACTAGACAGAAAATCACTAAAAAAATCACAAAACTGAATCACACATGTAAACAAATGGACTTGATAGATATATACAGAGTGTTCTATCCAACAACATCAGAATATACATTCTTCTCAGCAGTACTTAGGATATTCCCCAAAATAGATCATATATTAGCCCATAGAACATATTTAAGTAAATACAAAAGAATTGAAATTATCCCATGCATATTATCAGATCATAGCACCATGAAACTAGAAATTAATGATAAAAGAAACTGGAAAACCCCCACAAACACATGGAAATTGAATAATACACTCTTGAGCAATCAGTGGGTCACAGAGGAAATTAAAGAAGAAATTAAACAACATCTACAAGCAAACAAAAATACAAATACAACTTACTGGCAACTGTGGGATGCAATGAAAGAGGTCCTCAGAGGAATATTTATTGCACTGAGTTCCCACATCAGGAAAACAGAACAAACACAAATAAACAACCTGATAGTACACCTCAAACATCTAGAAAAAGATAAGCAAGCCAAGCCCAATGCCAAAAGAAGGGAGGAAATTTTAAAGATCGGAGCAGAAAGTAATGCAATAGAAACTAATAAAACAATACAAAGAATCAATGAATCAAAGTGTTGGTTCTTTGAAAGAATAAATAAAATTGATAAACCCCTAGCCAACCTTATTTTAAAAAAAGGAAAGAAAAAACTCAAACTCATGCAATAAGGAATGAAAAAGATGAAATCACTATAGACTCTGTGGAAATACAGAAGATCATCAACACCTATTTCAAAAACCTCAACTCATAGGTTCAATAACACAGAAGAAATGGACAGATTCCTAGAAACATACGAACCAACAAAGTTGGATCAAAAAGTTGTAAAACTTCTAAATAACCCGATTTCTAGCAATGAAATTGAAAATGTAATTAAGTCTTTAACAACAAAGAAGAGCCCAGCCCAGACAGATTCACTGTGGAAATCTACAAGAAATACAAAAAAGACTTAATGCTGACACTCCTCAAACTGTTCAATGAAATCAAAAGGGAAGCAATTCTCCCTGTCATTCCTGGAAGCAAATATCACTCTAGTACCAAAACCTGAGAAAGACCCAACTAAAAAAGAGAACTACAGGCCCATTTCCCCATTGATCATAGACGCAAAAATTCTCAATAAAATATTGGCAAACAGAATGCATCAAATCGTCAAGATTATACACCATGACCAAGTGGAATTCAACCCAGGCATGCAGGAATGGTTCAATATATGTAAATCAATAAATGTAATCCATCATATCAATACAGCCAAAAGTAAGAATCACATGATCATTTCTATAGATGCAGAAAAAGGTTTTGATAAGATCCAACACCTATTCATAATAAGAACCTTACAGAGAATTGAAATAGATGGTCTCTACCTCAATATGATAAAGGCCATCTACAACAAACCAACAGCCAGTGTCATATTAAATAGCTAAAAACTGAAAGCCTTTGCCTTAAAATCAGGCACAAGACAAGGATGTCCCTTATCACTGCTCCTATTTAACATAGTACTAAAATACTAGCCAGAGCAACTAGACAAGAGAGAGAAATAAAAGGAGTAAAGATATGAAAAGAGGAAGTTAAACTTTCATTATTTGCAGATGACATGATACTCTACATAAAAGACTCCCAAAACTCCATTGAAAGACTTCTAGATATAATAAATAAATTAAGGAATGTAGCTGGATACAAGTCAATACTCAAAAATCAATAGCATTCCTATTCACTAACAACAAAATCACTGAGAGAGAAATAAGAAAAGCTACACTCTTTACACTAGCATCCAAAAAATGAAATATTTAAGAATTAATCTAACAAAAGAAGTAAAAGAGCTATACAGGGAAAATTATAATACCCTGAAAAAAGAAATTGAAAAGGACCTCAAAAAATGGAAAGACATCCCTTGTTCATAGATAGGAAGAATAAATATTGTGAAAATGGCCATTCTCCCAAAATTGTTATACACATTCAATGCAATCCCAATGAAAATACTACTAATATACCTCATAAATCTAGAGAAATCACTCCTAAAATTCATCTGGAACCAGAAGAGACCTAGAATAGCAAAGGCAATTCTAAGCAGCAAAGGCAAAGCAG
>PVLA01019945.1:0-11203 GCA_004027455.1 Hydrochoerus hydrochaeris
TAGTATTTGTCTTATATAGTTGGGTGCTCCTGTATTTGGTGCATATATATTTATAATTGTTAGTTCATCCTCTTGTAGTTTTCCATTTACAAGTATGTAGTGGTCATCTTTATCTCTTTTAATCATTTTAGGTTTGAAGTTCACATTGTCTGCCACAGAATAGCTACCTCTGCTTTTTTCTGGGTTCCTGTTGCATGGAATGCTGTTTTCCATCCTTTGACTTTTAATCTATGGGTTTCTTTTTGAGTCAGATATGTTTCTTGTATACAGCATATTGTGGGGTCCTGTTTCTTGATCCATTATGTCAACCTGTTTCTTTTGACAGGTGAATTGAGCCCATTTACATTTATGGATATCACTGATATGTACTGGCTTGACTTTGCCATGTTGTTTTCCTGTTGCTGGTTTCCCACTGTTCTTCCTTGTTTAATTTCTTGTCCAATCTGGTGATTTCTTTCTGTTGTTGTTCTGGAGATTGTGGTCATTTTTACCTCTGTCTAGCATGTCTTTCAATATTCTTCTAAAAAGAAACCCTATTCTAGAAACCCCAGAGGTTGGTTTGCTGGATATGAATTTCTTCAGTTGTTCTTTGTTGTGGAAGTATCTTGTTTCTCCATTAAATTTGAAAGACAGCTTTGCTAGGTACATCAGTCTGGGTTGAAAGTTGTTTTCTTTTAGGGCTTGAAATAATTCACTCCAAACTTGCCTTAACCTGAGGGTTTGTGCTGAAAAGTCTGCTGTGATTCTAATGGGCTTTCCTTGACAGGTGAGTTGTGTCTTTTCTCTAACAGCTTTTAGTGTTCTGTTTTTATGCTGTATGCCTGGGATCTTAGTTATTATATTTTTGGGTGTAGATTTATGTTGATTGTGACTGTTTCACATTCTATATGCCGTACTTATTTGTATATCAGATTCTTTCCCCATGTTTGGGAAATTTTCTGCTATTACTTCTGTGAATAGTTTAGTTATGTCTTTGTGTTGTCTCCTCCATCTTCACTGATGCCTATTAAACTTACATCGTTTCTCTTGGCATCATCTTGAAGCTGCTGGATTGTCATTTCATGCTGCTTTGTTGTTTTTATAAGTTCTATGCTTTCGTGATTGCTATCTTTGATCCTGTCCTCAAGGTCTGAAATTCTATCCTCAGCTTCATTTAAAAGGTTTTGCCAGATTTCAGTAGAATTTTTTTGTTTCTTGGATATCCCTTTGAATTTGTTTCATGGATTTTGCTTGTTTTCTACATTGTTCATCCAAAGTTTCAATCAATTTCCCATTATCCTATATTTTTTTTATCTATTTCTTCTCTAGCTATGCTGAACAAATTGCTTACTAAAGTTGTTATTTCTGTCTTTATGTAAGACATTATTTCTAATTTGATTTCCTCCATAGTCTCATGGATTTGTTTCTTTACTTCATTTGCTATATTCTCAGAGATTTCTGGTGCATGTCTTTTAAAATCCTCTATTTCATTGTTGCCTGTTCATGCTCCTGATGGACTAGATATTTGAGATTGCATTTTGCTTTTTTGTTTTGTCATTTTCACCTTCTGGGCCAATATCTGGTTATTCAATCCCAATCATCACAACTGTCAGAAGTGTGTCTCCTCCTAGGGTCCTACTGTGTGATTGATGTCTGCCTGATTTTTTGGTACATAGTGACCGGAACCTGCCAGGGTCTGCTGTCTAGGGGAGGGGCCACCAAGTCTCCTGTCTAACCAGCACAGCCAATCCACTCTGCATTTCAAGGTTCTGGAGGAAGAGTGGGAGCCAAACAGTCACAGCAGTGCTTGGTCTAAGAGATGGGGTGGGTAGCCAAGGACATTCAGCAGAGCCATGCTTAGTGCAGCGGTCCTTTGGGTCAGTACATGGGTGGGGGGAGTGCACCAGGCTGCAGGCACGGTGGTGGTCAGAGCCGGAGTGTGGCATGTTGGTCCTCTTCTGAGGCTGTGCGTAGCAGGGGGCATCCTATCAGGGTGCAGGTGTGGTGCAGCAGCCCTAGCTGGGATGGGGCACACGGTGATTGTCCTCCAGGCCTGTGCGCATAGGGGCATGCAGGGACACAGTTGCAGCTTGGTAGCCCGAGCTGGGGTGAAGCACAGCAGTTGTCTTCAGGGCCTGCATGAGTGAGGGTTGTGCAGGGGTGCAGGTGCGGCTCAGCAGTCCAAGCTGGCAAGAAATACATAGAAAATACAAAGTAAATTCTAGCATAGATAACACTCCACAAAATTGTGTCATATAATTTGCTAGTTTCAGTAATATCTTTCAACTTTATACAAAGAAGATATGATTCTAGACACCTTTTACAGATACAAACAAATATTAAAATTCATATTGCTGCTAAAAATGTTTTATCATAAAGACAAATAGACCAAAATCCATCAGATATAACTGATCTCTAAATAGGTGTAGTAACTTAATAAGGCATTATAGAGACACAGAAAACACTCAGAGAAGTAGAGGTAAAATATATAAAGGATGGATTAGTGGAATGCAGGACTCAAACAAATAGAATTTTGGTAGAAACATATTCAATTTAAAAGGCAAATGCAAAAGAAAAGACAATTATCCTTGCATACAGTTTTGCATCACTTAAGTTAGGAAACAAACTGTTTAATTTTATGCACATATGCCAACATAGATATTTCACATAAGCTGTTCAAGTTCAGTACAATCATACATGTTTTAGTCCAGCTGCAAACTGCCTAAGATATTACACGACCTGAAACACTGCGTCCTTTTCCGTCATCAAACTCCGCATGGCAGCATTTCTGAATCTGCCTGTCAGCCTGTGAGTTCCCTTCCCCTGCTATCTTCTCTGCAAAACTTCTCTTCCTATTTTACCATGTGCACACCTGTGCTTATGTATCATTTCAAATTATATCTTCAGCAGCAGTCACTGCTCATAGTGATGAGGAGGAACTCTAAGAAAAAGAAGCGATTTTCCTTCCAGATATAGATATAAAGTAGCTGTCTGTATCACAGGAAAAATAGGTCCATTGTATATAATCTTACCCATTTTCCATCACCATCCTAATATCAGTTGTGATCTATGCCTTGTTCATAATAATACACATAGACTGAAAGTGGAGAGACAGAAAAGTAAATGCAATACAAATATCTCTCAAAAAAGAGAGAAAGTGTGTTTGTATTACATGAAACAACACAGAGTAAAAATCGAGATAATTACAAAAAAAATAACTCAAATATATATTGAGAAAAATGTCAAAGAAGCTGGAAGCATCATATGAAAACATATGTGCTGTGGCAAAGGTAGTTCTGATAGAAACTTTGATAAAATGAATTCCTACATGAAGAAAATAAACATCTCAGGAAAATTTTTCATTAAGAGAACTGCAAATAGTTTATTAAACTGTGCTGAAATTTGAAAGGAAGAAATAAGTACAGGGGAGCTATAAAGACACTAGGGCAATATCAGAAATCTACAAAGTAATAAATTAGAATAGGTTAAAATTTCCATAAAATTGGCAGTTATGTCAAAGGTAAAATTAATAAAATTAAGTCAAGACTTGTAGACAAAATAAAAGCTAGGGCTGGAGCATTAGCTCAGTGGTCTAAGGGCCTGCCTGGCAAGTACAAGGTTATGAGCTTGATCCCTGGTATGAAAAAAAAAATTACAAATGATGTCAAACAATTTTTTTAAAAAGATCTGTATAGCAATTACTATCAAAACTTTAGCATACAGCTCCAGTTTGAAGCAAATGCAGTAGACCTGTGCTTTGCATTTTTCTAGCAAGGTTTCTATTTCTAATTTATTATATCAGGAATCCACTGTGTTTGCATAGTGGAAATTGAGACTCACTTTGTCTGGAGCAAAGTCTGAATATCACCATCGGTCCTACCTCACCATTTTAGTTTTGATTATTTAGAGAAACAGGGTCAGTGTGTTTGTGTATGTGTGTATGGATATGTGTGTAATTATTTAAGGGGATTTTATTAGAAAGAATTACAAGATCAGAGACTGGAAAGTATGCAATAGTCATCTGTATGCTGCAGAGCCAGAAGATCCAATAGGTACTTGGCCCAAGAGGATGAAAACTGTATAAGAGGGATCAAAGATCCAATACCACACTAGGGTTGAAAGCTCAATGGACAGTGACCCAGGAGTCTGTGTTGGAAGGCTGAAGAGACTGGAGAGCTACATCCACTGCTGAAGGCAGCAAACGGTGGCACACCTATTCAGGGAGATGGGAGCACTTCCCTCTTTTCTTTTTCATTCCATCAGGCTATAAACCTACTGCCCACACCTATAAAGTGGTTACCATTCATATTCCTTCCTTTGTAAACCAGCTGCTTGCTCTGTTGCATTCCCCTACATCAATCTGTTGCTTTGATAGTACCCTTGTCTGACACACATAACACACTTAGGCATCACCTTATTTCCCATCTAGATGTCTGACCACTGCTTCTTCACTGTCCTTACATTCTTACACTTCACTGTGTGTGTGTGTATGTGTGATGGATGAGAGGTTTTTTTAAAGCCAGTCCCATCACAGTAATTCCTTCTTGAGCCTTAGACTTCTTTTGTTCGACACTTTATCAGAGAATCTGTTTTGCGTTCTCATAGTAATCTTTATATATTTTTTTATTTCAAACTACCATAAGGGCAATTTATAACCTAGTGAACCATGGTGTTAACAAAATGCACACACACACATTTTTACATAGTATTTATGAGAAAGTATTAACCATGTAGCAGGTAAATTTTCAAGGGAGTTAATGAGAACTATCAGAATTTTAAAATTTTGATTCTATACTGCCTAATTCTGATATTTTCTTATATAATCTAATATGTGATTAAAATAAAATAAAATAAACTCATAACTTATTGAATGAGTCATGACCCATGATTTGAAAAACAACACTGTACTTTTCTAGTAATATTCCTTAGGGAAAACATTTACTCAAAGAATAATGACTGTACACCATGCTACCAAAGTATTTAGTCCGAAGTTTAAGGATTGTTGAGCAAATTTTAAGTGAATCCTATTCTCCAGGGAGTGTTACAACGTATATGATCATCATTTCATAGGATGATGGTATTAAGAAATCTGGGTGTTAATTTTTTTCTAAAATCTGTGATACACAATAAGAAGACCATATTCTTTATTAATTCATGTAACACTTATTTATAAGCTATTACTGGCATAGAGAAGATACTCAAATATTTGTTAACTGCATCAATCAATGAGTCAAGGAATAAAGGGCTTAGTAATTGTTACTCATTCTGATTCCTCTCCTTCCGTGAAAACCTGATAATACCCATTAAAGGTATATCACTCTTTTTGATTCACATTAATCAGGATGGCAATTGACACAGAATCTGATAGGTCTTAGGGCAGATCTAAGATTTCTACATTTGTAGGAGTTAATTCTCAAAGGTTTTACTTAGAAAAGCTAGAGCACCTTGCAAAGCTGAAAGTAAATCAGATACTGCTAATTCAAAAAAAACTTATGCATTGATGTTTAAAATGAGCATTAAAAGAAATAACATATGTAAAGAACAATGACATTCTCAGTGGTAGTAATCATTAATATTATTAGTTGTCTCTGTCTAATGGTTGAGTGGGTAAGCTTATGTACAGAAAATTCTGGGTAAATAGCAGTTGGGAATGAAAAAGCCTTGACCTGAAACAAGGTGCCAGAGATGTAAACTTGTCACAGAGTCAGGCTTCAGTCCTAAAGATTATGTTGGAAAAGTTGTGCAGTCAGGGTTTGCAAGGGAAACAATTAATGCAAGACACATAATTTATAACATTATTTAATAATATTCACCCAACGAGTCAAATGCAAGAGTGCAGGAAATCTGTCCATGTACTGGAGATCCAAAGAATTCAGCTGATACTACAGCAATGTCCTGCACAAGTCCAGTTGGGAGACCTACAGTCCACGACAATATCTCATGCAACTCTGTATCAATTCCCTGCACTGGGAAGGCCCAAAGGTCAGTGGTGGAAGCTAGAAAGTCTGCAACAATGGGATGAAGGCATAAGCCAGCCGGCTGAGAGAGCTGTACTGGATCAAGGAATGCCCATCAACTGCAGAGTGGATGAAAAAGATATGGCATTTTTATACAATGGATTATTACTCAGCTATAAAAAGGATGATCTTGAGGCCTTCATAGGCAAATGGAGACAACTTGAGACTATCCTCATTAGTGAAATAAATAAGAATCATATTTATAAATATCATATTGTGTCTCTAGTGTAAAAAGTAAATAAGTACCACAAGAGTAATAAAACCAAAATGTATAATTGCTATTGTAAAAAAGAGAGGAAAAGAAAGTGCTCTAAGGGATATAGCTGCATGTACGTTTGAGTGTGTAAAATAGATGACCATATTGCTGAATCTTTGTTGGATCTTTGAGCAGAACTGTTTGTAGTCTGATTGTTTGAATATTTACTATGTACCCTGTTACTTTGTAACTTGAATAACTACATCCAGGATGACAGTACGTAATTTATAAATTACTGATTTCTTAGTGGGGCTTTTTCTCATTCTCCTTTTCCTTTCTTTCTTTTAGAATTCTGTACTGTTGCTACACTTTTTTCTGTTTTGTTTTGTTTTGTTTTTTTCTTCTCTTTAAATAAAATTTTAAAAATGTATAATTGCTATTGTAAAAAAAGAAGAAATAGGAAGTGCTATAAAAGATATAGCTGCATGTATGTTTAGGTGTGTGGGATTGATGACCATATTTCTAGGTTCTTGTTGGATTGTTGAACAGATCTGTTTGCACTCTCACTGCTTTAGTGTCCACTTTGTGTGCTTTAATTCTGTAACTTGAATAACTTTTCTAAAAGAAAAATATGTAATGTATCAACTAGTGATTTCTTACTATTTATCTTCTTTTCTTGAAATTATGTAATATTTCTACCTTTTTCCTGTTTTTTTTTCTCTTTAAATAAAAAAAAAATTCAAAGTAAATATCAGAGCTCCCATAGAAAGAACCACAGTCATTTTCAGCAAAAGTGAGGTCCTGAACTTCTCCGATGATAACAGTTACATTCAAATCAGGAAAACAAGCACAACAAGCTTCTCCAAGAGAGTCAACAGTGCAACATCTTCTCCTCCAGTTCTCTTTTATGCTGTTGGCAACAGTCCTCAAGTGGTCCCTCCACACCCAGAACCATGCTGATTCAGTCCACCTGGGTGTTACAAATTGACCACCAGTTGTCAATTCACCACAAAGGGACTGTGAAACTAGTAATAATGGAAGAGAACATTTAGTTGAAAAGGATTATTTGTCTTTAGTAATTTGCTTCAGGCCTTCAAAGAAAATATTTATGAGATTTATGTGAATAATTTCTCATGTTTTGGTGAAACACAATAAATACGTTTTTGCTTCTAGCCATTTAAATGCCTCAACTATTACATATCTCCAATTTATTTCCTCTAAATTTGGTTACATTGACATTGATATTAAAATTTTTCATATTCTCTCATAATCCCATTTACTGAGAAAAAAGTTACTCTCTGACTTTTTTTCTTATATTGTCTGTATTTTAAATACTTTTGAGACAAGATTTGTCATTTAGTTGTTGGCATGGGCTGCTATCACAGAATATCATTGTTTTGGGAGCTTCTAAATAATAGAAATATATTTCCTGTAGTTATGCAAACTGGAAATCCAAGATCAGTGTCCCAAGTGATCTGGCAAGTGTTCTGGTGATAGGTATCTTTTGGATTGTAGACCACTGACTTCTTACAGCTTCTTGTGCAGGAAAAGAGACCTCTGAGGCCTATTATAAGGACACTAATTTATTCATGATCAAATTACTTCTCAAAGACCCATCTTCTAACACTATCAAATTAGAATTTGAGTCCACTTAGGGATTTTGGAGGAAACACAAACATTTAACTCACAACAGTGCAACAATGGTAGTATTTATGTTGAATTTTTCTCATTATATGCCAGAACATTTAGTGTGGGTTTTTTTTTTTTAATTTACAAAGTTTATCTCAAAAATGATGCTAACATGTATCTAAAGACTCAGAAGAAAAGGTCCTTGAAATTTGTTACTTGCACATTTTTAGTGTACCAGTGTATACTAGTAACAATTGAATTTGTCCCTGCCTTTTCTTTGCTATAAGCAGTCTTAGGGCAGGTAACCATTTAGCCATCTTTGTAATTATATGCCTTATCTGAAGCATTTATTCATTGTTAATAAATATTTGTCAAATCGTATTACCTGAATGTTGCATAAAATCTCCACAAAGTTTCAAAATTTGTAATTTTTAAAGAATGAAATCAGACAAGTACTTTTGCATATTGTCACTTAATAAGTGAAAGTGTGACCTTCTGTGTTCAGATTCCAAAGGATGAATGAAAGTTGTGGCTAAAGGATGGCCCACAAAGTTAGCCTTTGTTTAGCAAATCAATGCTTGGTAAGCATGGCTTTCAAAGGTAGAAAGATGGTCAGGCTGACATTTTCAGCATGCTTCTTCTTCCAAATTTTGTTCATGTGCTGCCAAGCAACCTAAATTCTACACACACTTGGAAAAAGTTTGCTACAATTGGGATAAATTACATTTAAAAAACCCTCTAATTTTATCTGGAAACTAATGGACAAGAAGAACTCTCATATTTCCACCTTTTAAATTCAAAGTTAGTTACAAGTGGTTTGAATATCATTTTTAAGAATTGCTAAAAAATAACTTTCAAGTTAGGTTTCTTTGATCTTATGTTTTTTGCTGTGACACTGTTAATGTTAAAAGTGTTATTTCTTTGGAAATTTATATTTTGTTGATATTCTTACATGAAAATTTATAGATTTATCATACTAGCTATATATTTTCATTTTATAAAAATATTAAAGATTTAAAATGGAGATATCAGAATCTGTATTTTAAAGAAGAGATTGTTTTTTTAAAAAAAAAAGTAAAATAAGAAGGATCTGTAGAGGCCAATATTTCAATCTCACCATGTATAGCCTGTTATATATATTTATATACATATATAAATATACATATACATATATATATATATATATATATATATATATATATATATATATATATTTGCAAATAAATAAGAGATCCCTGATGCTTGAGAAACTTTTTAAACTCTATAAACATCCTAATTCCATTAACTATATTTTACTCAAGTCACAAACAAAAGTGAAACCTGCTAGTTTTAGCAAGTTTACCAGGAAACAAAGTGGTAACATATTTTGCTCTTAACCACATAAACTTCTCTCCAATGTCATTTGAGAAATAGAGATTTTAACTCTATCACTATTGCAATAGTGATTTCTAATTGTTAAGGACTATAATTCTGGAAAGATATTTTTATTTACTTTACCGGCTTAAAAGTCCACATACCTGGGATATTCCATTTTGTAAATTACTGTAGCATTTTCATTCAGGGATGACCTGGCTGATACACATACAGTTTTTATTATAAATATAAACACATTTACAAAGGAGATATCACAATACAAAGTTTTTGGAACTGTAAAATCAGTCCTTAATAATTGCTGTCACTTGACTCTTTCTGTAAAGCATCTAGTCAGATGTTAGTGGCCATAAAATGAATTTTTAAAGTAAAATTATTTCATAATTCTGAATTATTTACCACTGGGTTCTTAGAATAGTTCTGGATACTGTACTTCAAATAATATCCATTCTTTAACAGGAAAATTAAGTCATACATGCAAAACTAAATATCCTTTATTTTCCTTTGTGTACATTTGATAACATTGTGTGAAGAACATATTTCTTCCACACATTCCTCTTCCCAGTCCTTAAAATTCTAAGCAGTTGACAAAGCTTCCACAAAGTTAAACCCTTTCATAATCTATGTTTGACCTTTGAACCCTGTAATAACATATGTTTTATACTTACATTCAATGAAAGAAATTCAATTTTTTCCTATTTTTCTCTCTAGTATAAAGAGAATGCCATCAAGTTATCAAGAATTCAGCACGAAACCATGTAGTTTGGAATACCACACAGGAACAGATCAGGATTAACTAATAACCTGATTTTCTGGTAACTCTATATTACTGAGTAGACAATTTTCATGAGTCAAAGTCCTCAGTTGTTATGATGTCTTGCTTTCGGGTACCAGAAATTCAGACTGCTTGCTACCCTTGGAACAGGTCATCGGCTTAAATATTATATATATTGTGTTCTCACCACAGGTCATGTAGGCCTAGGACAGACCCTCAATTTATTTTTATGCCAGTTGATTAGTATTGATTGTTGCCTGCTTGTGCAGTATCAAGCTGGTCCTCAGCAGTTGCTTCTTTTCTTTTAAAGCTGAAGCAGATGCATCAGGGCAAGTCTGAATGACTGGGCCTCTAGATGTCAGTTGGTTGTAATTCTTCTATGGCATACTAAGAATAAAAGCAGAAGACAAAAGTCCTAGAATGCCAACATAAAGCCAGAAATGAACCTTGAGATTATGTGTATGGGATATGTTGATCTAGGACATCAGTGAATTTATACCAGTACTGAATTTGAATGTCACAATTCTGAGTTTGTTAAGACATCAAAAGAGCCTCTCACTGGAGTGCTTCAATATCCAACATAGTACTTTTGATAGAATGGAGTTCTCCTCTAATATATTTCTTAATGTGCTCCCATGGATTCAAGGACTTATCACATGGAAAAGAAGTGACAGAGAAGCATGTGAAATTGGAATGACACTGAAGCTTTTGGTGTAATTGTAAGCTTTCAATGAGGTCCCCTAGCCATGGAACAGTGGCTTCTAGCACACATATCTGCGTCTCTAGCTTAGTATATACATCTCACTGGATATTCCATGCAAGATTGGCAATCTTGGTCCAATTCTTAGTGAAATTCGCAGTCTGAATATTATGTCTAAGAGCCAATGAGGAGAGGACTACACTAGAGATGAATAAAACTAAGGAGACAGTACCTGCAAATATAAGTCTCACTATGCTCTTGACTCTGTGCACCAAAGGATCAAGCAAGAAAATTGAGTAAAATGGAGGTGGGTGAGTATTGTTAAGGATTTCTAAGATTAACAGGCAGCTGTACACCAAGCATTTAGGCCATAATTATTACTGTTTTGGAATGGAGTTCTCCATGCTAAATCTAAAGAGTTAGAACAGAACAAGTGAGTTAGGGCTGGAGGTTTAGTTCAGTGGTATAAGCACCTGCCTTGCAATTGTGAGGTCCTGAGTTTGATTCCTGGTACTGGGGGAAAAAAAGTAAATTAA
>PVLA01019946.1:0-11186 GCA_004027455.1 Hydrochoerus hydrochaeris
TCAATCGTCTCTATCCAGTGGTGGTCGTATTTGCGATGGTGCTATTGGACTTTTTCATCATTTTGTTCTCCTATGCACTGATTCTCAGGACAGTCATGGGCATTGCTTCTAGAGTTGAAAGGGCCAAGGCCCTCAACACGTGTGTTTCCCATATCTGTTGCATCCTGGTCTTCTACATCACTGTGGTTGGGCTGACATTCATTCATAGGTTTGGAAAGCACATTCCTCATGTGGTTCACATCACAGTGAGCTACATCTACTTCCTTTTCCCCCCTTTTATGAACCCGGTCATCTATAGCATTAGAACCAAGCAAATTCAGATGAGTATGCTTCGCTTATTCTCTCTGTGTTCTTCTAGATCATCACTGAACTCACTGTTCTCTGAGAAACAACTCCTGGGATCTGGATAAGGTGACCACTTTGTAAGCAGGAACAACTAGGAAAAGACATTTTGGTGGAAAACAGTGAAACCTTCTGCTACTTAGAGTGTTCCTTTATCTTGGCCATTTATTTCTATATGGTATAAAATATATGCAATACAAATGCATATTTCCCCCTGAAAACTCTGGTATCTCTCTGGAGGTAACTCACATTGTTGGTAGACCTAGTACATCTAATATATACCTACATATATAGATCTTAGGTCTGTAGGATAGGTCACTAACATTGGAGTCAAAGTCCATCATGTTTTATGTGGTCTGAGTGAACTGCCCCTTACCTATCCAGAAGTAAGGTATTTCTTTCTTTATGTAGATATGTGGTTTTCTTACTCATATGGTACATTAGTTGCTGTTTCTAGAAAAATTCACTAATTGAAGAAATCTGCATTATTCTCTCTTTAATTTAGAATGGTAACTCTAGAAACAATATATACAGAAGCCCTTTTGATATTTTGATATGCACTTATCAAAATTTTGATATGCACTTATCAAGTAATAACAAAATAATATTAAACAATAAATAATAAAAATAACATCAAAAATAAAATTCCTCATTCACATGACCATTGTCTTGATTAATTTTTCCAAGATACTGCTGGATTAAGAGCAGTATTTTCCTATACTAAAGTTGTACTAATAGTTTGATTTGGAAGCACATCACAGATAAAACTAGTTGTGTGTTCCTGGTGTATGCAAAGTACCAGAGTTCAAGATTAACTTATATGTGTTTGGTCAGGTAGAAGTGACAAAGCTGAAGTAATAGTCTTGACTATAGGAAACAATCATCTCTTCTGGCATCAAATATCTTTTTCAAAGTTGATTTTGCTTATTTTCTAAGCAGGGGTGAGGGTTTGTGGTTTTATAGCCCTGTGAAGACCCAGTATCCATGACTCAAATGACAGATTTTAATGAATAAAAATATCCTCATAAACATAATATAGGGTAAAAATGCTATAATTATACAAAAGGCTACTCAGTGACAAATCACTTCCCTTCATGTAGCTGTAGCATGTCTGTAAAGGGGCACTGTCACACTGACATGATGCTCAGTGTAACCCACTGTTGCCACATCTTCCTTTTGTCACAGAAAGCTGATAATTTTCCACAGTTTCAATTTTTTAGCACATTGGAGAAAACAAAACTGAAA
Source organism: Hydrochoerus hydrochaeris (assembly GCA_004027455.1). Taxonomy (NCBI): domain Eukaryota; kingdom Metazoa; phylum Chordata; class Mammalia; order Rodentia; family Hydrochaeridae; genus Hydrochoerus; species Hydrochoerus hydrochaeris. The sequence continues at coordinate 1,588 of PVLA01019946.1, forward strand.
TCTTTAGAACAGTTTCCAGGAAAATAAATCTTATAGCCCAAGGAATTTTGTTGTTAATTTTTTTTTTTGCTTTCTGTTTCATTTATTCCAGTTAGACATGTGTCTGTCTCGATTACATGTAAAGTTTATATTTTTTCTTTCATAGCATCTAGAGTATGTTCCTTCAAAATATAATGTTAATAATTATGTGAAATGCTACATAGGTTATTTCTAATAAAATGTAATCTTGATTAAATGTATGGACAAGTTTTAAATTTATGAATGAAATTTAAAATGACCTACAACTTTCCATGTATCTTTCAGTGCTTTTTAATTGCATTTTATAATGTGTTCAAGATACGAACATCCTGGATTGCAGTAGTGTCATTTAATAACCTTAAAACTATTATTTTGTTGTAAATTTTTTTACCTTTTTTCATAAAATAAAAATTATATATATAATTTTATATATATTATATATAATAATTATATATAATACATAATTATTATATACATTATATATAATAATATATATACCTATATCCAAATTAGAATTTTTCCCTTTTTCCCACTCTAGTTCAGGGAGATTTATCTCACATCAAAGAAATTTTTCCTAATTTCCCTGTAATTCTATCAAACCTGAGAACTGCATTATAAACTAATATAAAGGACATTAGAATTACAACATTTGGTATAAAGTCTGTAAATGGGTACATTTAATTGACCTCCCCACAAAAGGAAAAACTTCCCTCTTCTTTCTGTCACTGTTTATGTTGAGAAAATAGGATGAAGAGCACGGAGAAAATGCTCGTGAAAGATAAAAGTCTCTGTGTTTCAGTTTCTCTCTGTGGATCTGAGTCCTAGAAAACAGAACAGAGCTTGGGGACTGTGATGACCCCAGCAGAACATCTGAAAAGAAGATTCAAAAGGGGTGTGGTGAGGGAACTCTCAGCTAGATCTTTTTCGTCCTCAAGTGTGGACCTTACGCTACATTGGTTGCCCTCAGAGTGAAAGCCACAAGGTCCTAGTTCACCACTGGAAATCATCCCAAGAGCCGATTTTAATCTGAGAAGACTATGTCTCCCACCCTTACTTCTGTGGCTAATTTGATCTTAAATCATAGATTAATTTACCTGGTTACACCACTAAAACTATTTTTTCAAGCCTTTGCGCCTGGTTAATTTGCTTATTTCTCTGAAAGCATTTACAACATAGTGTTGCAATTAACAGAGACTACTCTGTCTCTCCAAGGAACATGTGAGAAACAAATGTCCTTTCTTAATTACTATGTATCTGTAACGTGCATTCGACTTTTGAGGACATATGAACGGTAGCCAAGGAAGTTTGCTGTGACATAAGGCAGGATGAGGTACCACAGTGCAAGTGTAAGAAAGCACGCCCTTTCAGTTCTTGCAACTGACTATCTTGCTCTTACAGGACTTCAGAGTGAGTGTTGTTTTGAAGTCCCTCTCTGGGTGCCTAGGCCTGGGTCTGATGCTCAGTGTTCATTTGCAGGGAATGGAGATGACAGGCATCTTTTATCAAAGTTTGGCTGAAATTCCTTGCAAGGAATTTGATAGCCACTTTTGGGGGGTTGGGGGAGTGACTATTTTTTTTTAAATGGGAATTGAACTGAGGACCTTGCCCTTGCCAGGCAAGCGCTGTGCAGCTGAGCTACATCACAAGCCCTGATACTCCCTGAAATGGTTGATACATTGTGTCAACTTTAAGAAATTTGGAAGTTTAAGTCACTCAGCACCTTAATTTTGAGCATCCAGTATTTTGTCTCCACAAAGACAGAAAAGTAGCTAAGACACGCACTCTGAGCTAATGTTTGTCATGCTTCTGCTAAAACATGGTTTTTGTGAAAAGAGAATGCTAAGGGTAGACTTAGAAGGTAAGATGAAGAGAGAAGGCTCACAAGAATTTCAGAAGCAAATGGTTATGCCTGGGCTCTAAGTAGATTATTACAAAGGAACCAGAAAAAGAATCACAGAAGTTAAGTGATCTAGGGACCAACAGCAGGACCTCCAGCATAAGAAGATTTGGAGCTGTGTTTCCTCCACGTCAGCAGAATGCACTGGACCTGCCACAGCATGAGCATGGAGTGGGGCATTAGACTTGACCCACACCTTGGCATTTAGCTCAGAACATAGCCTGTACTCTTCTCGTGCATACCACTGATGTCTCTACACCTGTATCCAGTGATTTTGGTCATCTCTATTTGGAATTACATAGTTTCCCAGATTTCTGTTCCTCTAGCATTCCAAAATCAATGTCTATTTTTTTTAAATCATTCTCCTTAAAGCATTTCAAAAGTTTCCATGCTTTTACTATGCTTTATCCAACTTGTTGAAACAACTACTCTCAATAAGAAAAACAGTTTTCTATCCTTATAACACATAATACAGACTTGCATCTGCTTATTGAATAACAAGACAACGGGTCTTGGAGAAGTTACATCATCCTTAACACGACTTCACTAAGAGATAACAGCATGATCCCTGAAAATCACTTGGGAAATGTCAGACCTGCTGTGGTGATGTGGAAAATGGAGGTATTGAGTTTCATAGATAATACAGAAAGACACACAATATGAAAATCAGTTCCTCTAAGAATGAAAAAAGAAATAGGTAGGACATAAAGAATTTTAAATATTTTAAATACTATGCTTGCATTTTGCATTTTAAATGACCATAACTTACAAAGATTTTTTGCAAAAGAAATTCTGTAATTTTATATTCATATTCCCATTCACCATGACTCCGTATATTCTGACCTAGTGATTCACAGTTGCCCATAACCACCCCACAGTGTCATGCCCTTCCGGTGGATGGCACACCAGTGGAGAAGATGATGACTTTGAAGTACGAGAGAAAATCAAGCAGGTGAACACACAGGAAAGAAATGTCATACAGCCTGTCTGTATCATCCCAGCAGACCCTCCTGTCAGCTGCAGGAGACCCTCTACATCTGCTTCTAGGCTAGCATTTCCTTGGTGCTCTCAGAAGAACTTTACACATCTCCTTGGTCTAAGACTTCTGAATTCTAATAATTTTTTCTGTTTGATTTATCTCATAGCCTCAGCATTGAAAGCAGAATGGACAAGAGCTGATACAGCAAAATGCAGGCAACTTTCCCAGGCACCCAACATCAACGAGGACTGGAGGTAGAGGAAACACTCAACTGGAGCCTCACACCTGTTCCACAGCTCAAAACGCATAGGGACCCGAAACATCAGTGTGAAGCTAAAAACTCCAAAACTTTTTGAAACCATAAGGGAAAACCTGGAGGACCTCGGCTACCCATGAATTTGACACAAAAGACCCTGTTAAGAGCGTGACATGGTAAGCTACAGGCTGAAAAAGTATTTCCTAATGACATCAAACAAAGTGACTAGCATATCAAGTACTGAGTTCCCAGCTTAATAGTAAAATAAATAATAAGGCTAGAAAATTGACAGGAGATTTGAACAAACATTTTGTTAAAGATGAACATATGTCAAATGATCAATAAATATATAAAGTGTTTGAAAACTTTTAGTCATTAAGGGTGCAAGTTAAAATCACAGTGAGATACTGCTACATGCTCAGCAGAATGGCTCCTTAAGCATTTGAAAACATACTGTTGGTAAAGATGTGAAACAACTGAGACTCTTGTGAACTTTTAGTGGAATGCAAAGTAACATAACCGTATCAGGAGCAATTTGATAGTTGTCTACAAGAGATAAATATATGTTTACCCACAGAATTGAGTCCCTACAATTAGGCCTAACAGAAATTCATATCTATATGGACAAAAACAACCAAGGAAATGTATATCAGAAAGATGAAAATGAAACCACTTGTAACAGGGTAAGTGTAATTCCTAACTACTAAAAGCAGAAAAGAGAGTGTGGGTTACAGTCACACAACTGAGATATGTTGTAGAAGTGGAAATGAACAACAACTACTTCTTGGGAAGATAGTGATGTTTCTCCAGACTTACTGACAAGTATCGGTTTTGAGCATAGACACACACACGCACACACACAAAATACGTGGACTTTTATAGCAATTATGTAAAGGTCAGAACTAGATAAAATTATCTGAGGGGTGGAAATTGTGAAAGCACAGAAGTTTTTTGAGGCATGCATAAAGCAGTATTTCCTGCTCTGGATGGCAATGACACATGTGCACTTATTCTACAATAAATTTGTTGAACAATATTTTACAAATTTTCCTAGTATTTTATGCAAAGTAACTCCCACAAAATTTTAGCTTTATTAAAAATACTTATTAAAGACCTACCTGGTATACCTGATAATACTTTCTCAATATTGTTTTATCTTTACTATCTCCGTAATTAAAATTAATTTCATATTATCAGGCTTTAAAATAAGTTGTGTCTAATTCACTTAATCAAAGCATGTATTTGTATTTATCTATATATCCTTTATACATATGTCTATAACTCACATGCAGTAGACATTAAAGAAAACTGCTAAGAATATTGTTCATGAGAAAGTAGTTTTCACCTAGAAATGAAACATGCTCTGCATCCATCAGGAAAAATGAAACTGACTGTGAAATTATCAATCTTCAGTATCAGAAAGTGAGGAATGTGGCATTGATTTCACAATTTAATACTAGGTGATGTGTGTGCCATTAAATTATGAAAGATGGAGTTTATTTCACAAATAGATAATTTTACTATGAGGGATGTTAGGTAAAAATTGAAAACAAATAAATTTAATTAACTGTGATAGAGGAAGTAATAATTGTCTTACACTAACAATGAGACACCTAATTCCTAGGACTTTGGTAAAATGATTCCTGTCTTCTGTATCTTCTGCACAGCTTATTTGAGAACTGACTCCAATCCCTGCCCTGTCTTGGTATGGTTGCAAGATGGGAATGGAGGATGTAAAAAGGGAAAAAGGGAAATGAATCAACTGTAAACCATAGTTTTCCTTTCCTGAAACTGAAACATATGAGACAGGTCTCTGAGTGTCTACAGTGTCTACAGTCATATATTAACACTAGGGAATAAAAGGTGGGGGGAAGTTAACTCTCTTACTGAAACAAAACCAATGTCCAGTGCCCCTCTAATTGTCAAATATTCCTTGTTTTAAGGATGAGTAATAGGATTTCCTAACACTATCTGGAGAAAGTTATACCCTAAGAATTCTGCTCCAGTCCAGATCACTAATGGATTTTCTTTTGATTCCACATCTCGATAGATATAATTTATTACTATAGCAGCAGGTCCCAAGTCAAAAACAGACACTTGGGAGACTGCTGTTAAAATCTCAAAATCCCCAAGCCTCAGTGTGTACATGAGGCAAGAAATGATGGTGGGCAGGGACCAGAAGGTGGGCAAAAAGGGAGAGTGAGGAAGGACAGAAAAGGAGTGGGAATTAGTGGCCTAAATTAGGAATGGCCCTTGGAGTGATTCTTCAAATGAAATACTCATAATAGCCATGTTTTTTTTTTTTGCAGATTTTAAAAAGACAGTACTGTGACAAAATCCTTCACATGGCTAAAGATATGAACCTCATATCAAAAGTTGCAGGGAATGATGGAAGAGAAAAAAAATTTCAGGTCAGTGTGGGGATATTAACAAAGTTTGTCTCTGACATTTCACTGCAGGTGCCTGGACAGCACAGAACAGGGAACAGGTAGCTGGTCTCTCCACAAGAGAAATGCAATGAAAGCATAAGGCCCTGGGTTCTATTTCTGGTGGTGGAGGGGGAGAGAATGAATAGTGCAATCTGCAAAGAGTAGACAACTAATGCTCATGGGTCCAAAAGACTCTGGCATCTCTAAAACATGGCTCATTTAAGGGTTAGTGTTTTAGAGGCACACAATAAAGCCAGGGACAAATTTGGGAGCACATGAGACAGCATGAAAGATGAATAGGATGACTGGCATTTCTACTTTTTTCTCTCCTCCTGTGTGAACTTTAAACTTTTTAGACCTTCAGTTTAGCCCTTTAGCTTCCTCCACGGAAACTAGAATTCTATTTCCTAGAATTCTATTTCCTAGAATTCTAGATAAGGGCCAAAGAAAGAATATTTTCCAAAGCATACTCTGTAATTATCAAAGATTCAAAAACTGTCTGGAGAAAAGCCATTGTTATCTTGATTATGAAACAGCAAGCCAAGTCACACTTAAGCCTTGACCGAGCCTGAGCTGTGTGTATTTCTAGATAAGGGGTCATGATTGGCAGAGCTCTGTCTTCAGTACCTTGAAATCTTCAGAATGACAAAAAGGCAATCAATCCTTTCAGAACTAAAGATAGAGCTTCTCTTTCCATATCTTTATAAAGACCCACGAGCCCTTTACAGTTCTGAAGATTCACAGCTTTACCTGAATTCAGAAAGAATATACCACCACATAAAGTGTAGCAGACAAACTATGTGTTTCAATGACTTGAGAACCTGCTTAAAGACAGGATGTAAAATGGTCAGAGAATATGTTTGTTCATGTAGACAAATCAGTCAATGACTCTCAAAGTGAACATTATCTATGCGCTAGGTACTATGGCAATAACCAAGAATTCAGAATGGTACCCCACAGGGCATATAAATAAAGATATGTGGACAGTAGATTTGAGGAAATACATGTATGATAAAGGTCCAAGGGAGTCCCTCTTTATATCTATATGGAATCCTCTGTGTTTGTGGCACACTTGTGACTGTTGTAGACCTGTGGATGGAGGAATGGGACAAAAGTTTAGGATTTTAATCACTGAAGAACTCACAGATAATCACACATATCCCAGAGGCAGCTCTGAGCAAAGAAAGTAAAACCATTCCATTTTTCGGCATGAAAAAGAAGGCAGCAATCTAGACTGTAGACCTAAAACTTACACTCATGCCTAAAGTCTCTGTAACCCACAGCAGATAAAAACAACTGACATTTCATCAATGGTTCATTTTCATCCTTAACCAATGGGAATCAATAAAACGGTAGAAAGAAGTTATTGCAAGAACTCTGCCAAGAAAAATGAAGAGTATATACTGCTCTAGTGCACTGATACATAAAGAAAACTCAACAATAGTTATTTTTTACATTTCCTTCTCAATACAATTGTCCCTCTCTGGTCCCATTTCTGTCTCTCTCTCTCTCTCTCTCTCTCTCTCTCTCTCTCTCTCTCTGTCTCTGTCTATATCTCTGTCTGTCTCTGTCTCTGTCTCTCTCTCTTTGTGTCACTGTCTGACTGTTTCTGTCTGTCTCTGTCTGTCTCTCTCTGCTTCTCTCTGTCTCTCTCTGTCTACATCTCTCTGTCTGTCTCTGTCTCTCTGTCACTGTCTCTCTGACTGTCTTTGTGTCTCTGTCTCTCTCTGCTTCTCTCTGTCTCTCTCTCTCTCTCTCTCTCTCTCTCTCTATATATATATATATATATATATATATATATATAGTGTTTATTTAGATCACTGTAATTGAGTTACCTTGGTCAAAGTTTTATATTATCCTAGTTCCCCAGGATTGTTAAGGTATATTGCTAAGAGAACAGTTATAATATTTTTACTATGGCAAAGTTAAGCCATGTATGATGATGAATATATTAATTAACTTGGTTCTGTTAACCATTTACCAGTGTATATTTGCATCAAAATATCACACTGTTCACCTGAGATGTAAGCAACCTGGATTTTATACTCCTGCTTCTCTATCCTTGCAAACAGCTGAACACATTCTAAAGCTTTTCACTTATAAACAGAAATCAGCTGCTACTCCTGTTTCTCACCTCTGAGGACAGATTTGCTTCCCACCCTGCCTCCTCCAGTCTGCACACTACAAGTGCAATGTCCTTTGTACCTACGTCTATGTCAGAAGTTCCCACACACAGCACTTTCCACTTTTCCTCTTCCTCGCAGACACTTTATCTGCTGCCCCGGTGAACTCTGCCTTAACTATTTCACTTATACCAAAAACCCCATTAGCATCTTCTGTCTGCTTCAGAGGCTTCCTCATAAAACTGGGTCATTTAACCTTGCTCTGAACAAATAATACCAATATGTGCAATCTCTTGCATATATTGGTATTATTTGTTCAGAGCAATAATACCCACCCACTGCAATCTCTTCTAACAGTAACAAAATCTCAAAACTGAAGAATTTACTACCCACAAAGCACCTCCCTTTTAGAAACTCTATTCTGTCTTCATACCTTTTATCAAAAGCCCAACTAAGCAACATAGAAATCATTAGAAACACTCACAAGATGAAAACACAAAATCTCTAGAATATGTGAGTTTCTCAAGTTTACACTTGTTAGAAATAATAAACAGCATTGCTTGGTTTTTTTAAAAATTTGGCTTCCATATTGCCTAAATTAGCAATTTCTGTTTTGCTTCTACAAATATACTATAATATGCAAGAGTAGTTTGATGCTATTTTCAATCATGCCTTCAAGCAATGTTCATAAAATCTCCTTATTCCTCAAATTATATCTGTATTATCAAATTTTAATTGTTTTTAAATAGTACATCAATAGTACATCAATAGTACATATTAAAACTCTCACTCACATAGAGGTTTATTTTTTTAAAATAGTGCACATATAAATCTGTATTTATAGGCCCTCAAAAATTTCTAGACACTTATTAATCTAATTTTTCTTTCCAGCTTAAATGAAAGTTTATTTGCTTACATACCTACACTCTTATACCTTTCCTTTTATTGGTTTGCAACAAGATGTATCTGTCAGCTCTTCTAACATTACTTGGAATCATTTTTTCCTGAGGTGCCAGGACTGGGAAATTACTGGAAAATCTGTATGTCCACTCTTTAGTACCAGTCACCAGGATAAAAACCATGAAAACTACCATGTATGTTCAAACACCATCATGTCACGAATGAATTATATACATTTCTTCTTTTATTTTTCTGAGTTATAGGATTTAAAAGGATATCAACATAGTCTATAATATACACGTTCTTGTTATGGTTAGTGTATTCTCCAGTGATCTCATATAGATAAGTCATGAATGCTATGTGGTATGAATGCTATGTGGCATTTACCACACTCTCTGATACCTTCAGATTTCCAGTGGAAGACTAAATGATCATCTCCTCTATTTCTAGGAGTCAAAACAAGTAAACACTTTAAGAACAGGAAACATTCTCAAGAAGCAACTTCTAAGAAACTAGTTTCTACTGTATTACCCAGGAGACTAGTTTCCTCTTTGCAAGGCCTGCAATGTGGCTCAACAACGAGACCTCACCATTTCTGCTTTCTGGCTTCCCAGACTTGAAGAAGTCATCCTACTGGATCTCCATCCCCTTATTGGTGGCCTACATCTCCATAATTCTTGGAAACACCACCTTGCTCTTTCTCATTAGGGATGACCAGAACCTCCACGAGCCCATGTACTATTTCTTAGCCATGTTGGCAGCTACAGATCTGGGAGTGACTTTGACCACAATGCCCATGGTGCTGGCTGTTCTGTGGCTAAATCACAGGGAGATTGGCCACACTGCATGCTTTTCTCAGGCCTACTTTATCCATACTCTCTCTATTGTAGAGTCAGGGGTCTTGCTCGCCATGGCCTATGACCGTTTCATTGCCATCTGCAAACCGCTAAGATATACCTCCATCCTCACTGACACCAGGGTAACGAAGATTGGAGTG